>JANIJI010000006.1:8400000-8720000 GCA_024500535.1 Leptonema lineaticorne | reverse complement strand
AAATTATATAAATTTATGAATCGGAATTTTTGTACTAAAAAAAAATAAAATATTCGTGACATTGTACAAAGTTCAATTTCAACATTTAATTACTTCACAGATGTTAAAACCGTTTAAGAAATAAACGGTCGAAGTTCATAATTATGTAAGATAATCAAAATTTTTATTTTGTCAAATTTACACTTTCAAAAAATCGGTAAATTATAACGAAATCGATAATAAATTGCATATATAAACAATTTAAATAAAAAAAAATATATACGCTTTTAGTAATTATTAAATAGCACATTATTGATGCCGATTTTTAACAATTTACATTTATTTATATACATAAAATCAATATACATCTTCTAAGATAGATAGATAGATAAATAGTAGAGTTATATAATATAAAAAAAAAATCGTAATAAAATCAATTCGAATCTAAACATCGTTCATTCAATATAAATAAAATACCGTAATACCGTGATACTTATATATTATAACTCGAAAAATTTATTAATATGAAAACGATAGTTAAAATACGCTAAAACGAATTAAATCGGTTAGCATTGAATGCGGGTGGTATCCATAATTTCCTATTATTAGAATCAACGTTTTGACTTTAAAGAGTATTTATTTTCACTTGAGCAGCCCATGGGCGTTATTCAGCTCACGACGAAGAAACGGAACCTAATTGCATTAATGCAAAATTATTTTATTATTTTTCAACAACTATAAAATATATAAAACGCATATATTTTTCTATATCTCAAGGATTATAGTTTTAGAACGAATCATAATTTTCATTTTTTATATATGGTATACGTAAAAAATTCGATTATAGTATGCATTCATATATATATATTTTTTTTTTTTGATTTCGTTCGTTCTTTTGTGTCCTTTCTTCAGTGCTTTGGCATTCGCAATGCTATTATATTGATCATGATTTATCCTCGCAGCATCGGATGATGATTTATCGGTCAGTATCAATCACATTGTCGGCAATAGTGAGTGGGCACGAGGAACCGGAGTACAGGTTACTCGTTAAGAGTTTCCACTCTGATGATGGACACTGTGCCGGTCCGATTTGGACAAGGACTATTTTTCAATATGCACACATCGCACATTTGTAATGTATTGTGAGTGACGCTTGAAATTGAACCGATATAAGTGATACCAAAAAAAAAAAAAAAAATAAATAAATAAAATAATTGGTTTATAGTGCAGGTTAGTTATTATTATTGACACCATTATCATTAGTTTTCAAATATTATGTAGAAATTTTATATTTTATATTCTCTTTTTTGATCGTACATTATCTAAATTATACTAGATTAATTGTTATCAAAAATTTTAATACACATTTAAAACCTTGTTTTATGCAATAGATATATTCCAGAACAAATCGCATAATAAAAGCTATGACATACCTATAAAAAAAAGAGATACTTTTCGTCTTATAAAATCGCATAACTAATTTATTCAAATAAAATACTCTGAAAATTGAATAAATAATTTTTTTTTTCATCAAAAATAGCATTATCTTAATACAAATTATCAAAATAAATTTGTCAAAGCCTTATTAATTGATTTGGAAAGCACAAGAAGTATATAGATTAATTGACTATTTCTGCTATATATCGAATTAAATACAAAAATTGAAAATGAATTCAAATTTAAAAAGACAACGTCATCACTTATATCCGTCAATTTATAAATATTCTTTATTATATGCTATGTATGTATATAAAGAGGCTTCGACGGCCTTCAATTCTCATATACAGGTGATGCTGTACCGTTAAACACCTCCGCCGAATAAAAAGGAAAATCCGTTAAAAAATCGCACTCACCTGTTTTTTTTTTTTTTTTTTTTTTTGTTAGACGACTATATAATAAAAGTGGGTAGAAAATTTCAACGAGCGGATAACGAGCAAACTCGACATGGCGCAACGTCGTAACAGGCAGGTCGCGGGAGCTGTGCCCGCGACATCGCTCCGGCAATATTGGGAAACGACGAATCGACATAAATCCACGATGATAATGAATTAATAATAAAACGCGTGCAAAATTGAAAATTACACCCGTTTCTCAATATAATATTCGCACCACTTGTTCGATTAATGACAGGCTTTTGCGGCGACATTTGTCATTTCGATAAATAATTGCATTCGTACTGAGATCGAAGCCCGATATATTTCACTTGAAAGCCGTGGCAAATTGTCGAGACGACGTTATCCGATATCTTGTTTATATTATTGATTCACGCGTATTTTATTTCAATTGCTAAAATATAATTTGAAATGAAAAAAAAAAAGCCGATTAATATCTAAAATAGATAATTACGTAACAATGATACGAAATATATATCGACGAGTTTTAAAATAAAACGACCATTATTCACGTTACTTCCGATAGTTTTGAATCTATTATATGCTTAGTTAATCGTTAAAATCTAGGTTGAATAAAACTAGTAAAATTTTCAAGCGAATGCGATTTCAGTTGTAACGATTAAAACTTACGACACCTGTGATGACCTAATAAATAATACTTGTCCTGAGTTCAAATCTATATATAGCTTTACCAGTTAAATCTAGAATCGATCAATTTTTATTCTATTTTATATTCCATATATAAGATACTCGAATGTTCGAATAATTACATTCATTTATCTACATTTCACTATGCAAAATATAAGCATTTCAATTCTTGTTTTCAATACATAATAAATGTTATATATATATATAATATAATATAAAATTATTTTTTATAAAATATATATACAGTTAATGACTGGATTCTCATTTAAACTCGAAATAGAGAACTTGATCTAAATATAAATGGTTCTAATATTGTAATAGTTCATCAACAGTTTGATAGCTCAATTTTAGAATAATAAATCCTAATATCAAATCGCATAGAAAAATGTATTAAAAATGTGGTTCATTTTTTAGTATATTCATATCTTAAAAAAATAAAGAGCAATCTCTATATATAATTATGTCAAAAATATAACCATAAAAAATAATTGGAAATGTTCACAGTAATAAATAGTTACTTTATATTAGTACGAGTCGTGTAATTATTCAATTTCATAATAAAATATAACGTACACACACACACACACACACACGCGCTCGCGGTTATTAACGACGAGACGCAGTTGAAAACGAGCATTTTCCTCGTAAAAATAAAACGAGTACAAAATAAATACTAGTGCGTTTAAGTTGTTGAAAACAAATGGTAATTGCCGGGAAACTTCCAACATGTTATGAAATATAATTTCTCTTAAATGAACTTGTTGCTAGTAAGTAATTCATTTATTAATATCTCTTTTAGCCGATGCCTTACTATTAGACTTTAAAATACAAAATGTCGGGATATGAACCTGCGTCTCGATTGTTGTGTACAAAATTATCAATTAATTTTTGTATGGCGTACGACGATTAATTTTGCACTGCAATCCCTAATAAACTATATAAATTATTTTAACCATAATAACATAGTCGACCGGTTCAACGGGTTACGGAATCGCTATAAAAGCATTAATTTTATACGCAAAACTTTGATTTTTTTTCATCGTTAATATCATAATAAAAATTTGCAATTACAGTAAAAAAAAAATTATATATATATATAATTATGATACAATCTGTGCAAAATATTATAACGCTTTATCTATAATATTAATAGTGACCTTACGTTAATATGATAATATAATTTTCATTCATTATAAATAAATTGACTAATAAACGACTATTTAAAAAATCGTTACATACTAAAAGTGGGTGTGAAAATACGACTTTATATCGAGCTTCCTCAATGAAAACGACGTTATAAATCGTAGATGTTATCGCATATTCGTAGTAATTTTTTGAAATAATATGCAATAAAACAATATTAATTGCGCACACGCAATTAACTAACATTCTCACACACATATATATATATAACATATTATATATGTAAAAATAAAAATAAATAAATAAAAAGCGCGCTGCTATCATGATTTACAGCGGCGTATCATATATTATATATTTTCCACACATTATGCAAAGTGTAATAATGTGTTCATTTTATTTTTCTAATAATTCGTTTGTCGAAATCGCCGAATGTACGAAGTATTCGTGTTAACTATGTAATTTATTGTGTTACGTAAGTCAAAGTTAACATTTTCCGAACATTGTTTAAAAAACACACGATCCAATATATCTCGGGAAATGTAAATAAACGTGACTGTGACCCATTAGCATGTTTGGCATTTTCAACAATTACATTTTATTTTATTTTTTTTTTCATATTGAGTAAGAGAAGAATAAGAATGAATGGAGACCGCACAGGAAAAAAAATATATATATAATATATATGGTTCTTGATTTAGCGCCGAGATCGTTGTTATTATTATGAGAATGACAAAGATCTTTTATCACCGTAACCTAAATTATATATAGAAAAAAAAATATTCTAAAACATTCGATTCAATCGGCGATTAAATGTATTATATTAATTTATTGCTTTTTAATACATTATAAATTTATATTATATATATATATATATATATATATATATATATATATATATATATATATATATATATATATATATATATAATGGTGGTGATACGTTATATAGTACAAAAATGAACATCGATTTGTAGATAAATTAAATTGACTAAAAACGATGAAAAATAAAAATAAAAGTTTTATTTAGTTGTGAAAAAAATTTGTGTTTACGTGATAAAAATAATGTATTAATTCATAGAAAAAAAAATTTGCTAATAAATATTGTTATTTTATTATATATGTATTAATATTAAGCAATAGAAAATTATGCTAATTAAATATTTTAAGGTATAGTTTTGGAATGCAAAATATATTATACTAAATATATAAAATATACTAATTTTTCACTTTACAACAATTCCCATAAAAATATTTAACTCAATAGACTCCGCTAATGCATATATGTGTCTTTAGCAGTGGAGTTCTGTAGGTCCGTTGGCACATATATGTGTCTTTTGATGTATGGATATTTAACATATAAAAAAAATAAATAAACAGTGTACTTTTCTCTGATTGTGTCAAATGATAGTAATAAATAAAATACTGAAATATTATTTTTTGTAATATAAAATTTTTTATACAAGTAATTTATGCAGGCTAATGTAATATAATGACTTTCAAAAAAGGATTCATATATGAGAATTTTATGTAATTTTAAACACATAAAAATAATTTTTAAAATATGTACAATTTTCATTTGGTCAGATGTAAAAAATTTGAGATCCTCAGCTTTGTCTTACATAATAATAATAATAAAGCGTATATATAGAGGGTGAACGAGAAAAATCGACCTACGAATCGATACTCACGAAACGATCCGATATTATGAAAGAATTAACGACGGAAAGTGAAATCGCCATTGTCAATTAACCCGTGAGCGGACCGATCGCGGTCGTTTGTCAACGGGCATAAGTGCAATAACGCAACGATCCGACACAATGAAAAATTAATAAAGCGCCGAATATATATTAATAAACGGACTGGTGATTAGCGCTGGCGGGTTTATAAAGCCGATTGCGGTCGCCTTGGCATTTTGTACATTTAATATATATATATATATATATATATATATATATATATATATATATAACGACCATACACGTTCGCAATATAAATAAAAATGTGATCTTATTGTCATTGATATACGACAGTGATATTTAAATATTTTGATCGCGAAAGCCGCTATATTTTGACGATTATCGACGATCTTCGTACTGAAAACGTTCTATGATTATTAATGATCGATTGAAGAATTTTTATTTGATTGGATATTAATAATATATATGAATAAATAAATTCAGATTAATTCAAATATATATATATATATATATATATATATATATATATTTTAACGAATCGGTAGTTCGTTATTGATCATTAGGATTTTAACCCTTTGCACTCGAGACGTTTCGCAGCGTTGTTGGCGAATTTTTTTTACTACAAACGATACATAAAAAATAAATTTATAAAGTTTTTATATAGTTCTTCTGATTAGAGGTTTTATATAGAATATATGGATTTATTGTAAAAAATTTTAAACCGAAAAAAAGCAATTTTCGTAACAATTTCTGAAATTTAGCAATATTTCTATTAAGATTGTCAAATTTAAATCAAAAAAAGTTTCAATGTTTCAATACTGAAATGCAGATCGGTTTGTAATTATATGGTTATGATTAATTTAAGATTTGAACATGTTATATCTATTTAATATGGAATCATTTTACATTTAATATTATTATATTATACAGAAAGAGTATGAGAACTTATTACAAAGAAATAGTCATAGAATTTTCGCATTAATCACAATGACACCTTTCGAGTGTGAACACTTGAAATTTAATTCATTAATAATATAAAGATTTTTATTATCAATTATGAAAAAAAAAAAACATAATCGAAAATGCGCAAATGTATGATAGTATCGCGGTGATGACAGATTGCGGTCCGCACGGCGAAAAGATTCAAAAGCACTGAATCAAAAATAGTAAAAGAACAGTAGAAACGGTCGTCAACCGGCACATTTCGATCATTACTCATTTTAATTTGGCCACAATCGTTGCGCGGCCCATCGGGTATAATTACGTTGATTTATGTTGGGACTCGAACCGAGTAATACGTTACAAATTGACCGACGGTAACGGAATGCCACCCGCGAATCCGTAAACCAAATATCATCTATCATTTTGGGAAAATGTCGATTGTATGCCGATGGTTGTTGTTGTTGTTGTTGTTTTTTTTTATTTTTGTTTTTTGTATATGTATTATATTATATTATATTATATATATATATATATATATATATATATATATATATATATATATATATCTGGTAGTTGTTGAACGGTATGTTGCGTCATTCGGTTTTGTTTGTTTGTTTGTTACCGCTTCTAAAACGGTACAACCATTGTCCACCTGATCTATAGTGATGTAATTACGGATTTAATTTGACATTTCATCCGCATATTGTCCATATGAATTTTTGTTTCTTTGTATTTTTAATAGAATCAATGCTATCAAAATATATATATATATACAATATAAGATATGATTTTTAACTATTTCTCAATAAAATTAAAAAAAAAATGATAAAACAGAACATTGATTTATAGTCCTATGAATATTTTCTAAATAATAGATTATTTTATTATAAAAATTTTAAACAATACATATACAATTATTATTACAATGTATACATTTATAATGCAAAATAAATTTTATAATTTTTATTTAAACATCAATCTTCTTTAATTTTATATTCGTCGTACAAATCATTGTCGATATTAAACAATTTGTCTTTCATAAATAACAATCTTTAACTATATAAAATTAAAATATAATAATTTTAAAATTTCAATAATTATTTATTTATTTTACTTTGTATTTTTATATTTTACCATACATATTTTTTTTCGTACAAAAAGAGAACGTTTGTACGAAAAAGTCAACCTGATATAAAAAAAACCGATAACATTTATAGATTTACATTTTTATTAATGATATATAAATAATAAATTATATCATTTATCATTGATTTTTTTCAATATAATAATATAAAAATTCAATTAATTAATATACAATAATATTAATATCTTACATAAATTTCATAGGACTCAAATAATATAAAAAATAAAAAAAATCATAAACTATCTAAAAATTAAAATATCTATAATAAAAAAAAAACAAACGTTTATATAGTAAATCAATAAATTTAATGATGCATTGTAATTTCATTTTCTATTTATCAATCGATTTTAATTCGCAAACGTCGACCAAGCAAACGCTAACAATTATCAACAATGTACCCGTTTTGATGTCGCCGTCAATAAACATTTATTATATAATATACTAATTGTGCAAAATGTTACCATTATCCATTACGACAATTCGAACGATTGAAACACGTCGTCAACACTTAAATACAATCGTCAAGAAAATGTTTAAACCATAATTCAATCTTTAAATATTCTGCTGAAATTTAAATTGAGATCGTTATAATTCGTAATTTTCATTAATACATTCGTATCGTGTGATGTAATTGTGGATTTATATATAAATATATATATATATATATATATATATATATATATATATATATATATATATATATATATATATTTCGTTCGTTAGCAACTAAAATAAATAAACAATAAAAATTATACAAGTGTTTTGTGCGGTTCGATATATGATTATAGTTATCTAATGAATTGTGCAACTGGCAGGTGGATAAATCACAATTATGAAATAAATATATATATATATATATATATATATATATATATATATTATTACAAATTTTTTTTAATATAGAACTATTATTTACATTGTAAATTTCTATTTATCACATCTAGATGTAACGATTGTGATCGTTGTTCATAGCCAGAGGGTGTCGAATTGTACAACAATCACTTTCTTTCAATAATATTCAAGTATAAGTATTAAAAATATTATATCAAAAAAAAAAAATAAATAAATAAATAAGATGTGGTTTAATCGTTTTTCGATGATTTCATAAATTAGTTTCATTTGAAAAATGATTTTTATATCATATTAAAAACTATAAATGTTATATTTTTTTTATGTATATATAAAACAGGTGATTTATGATTTATAGATGAATGATGAATTTATCATTTTTTAACAAATTGATATATCATTGAATGATTGTTGAAAATTGATCTAAAAAATATCCTAATCTTTAAAATCAGATATTTATTATATAAATTAGACATTTTACTATCGTATAATAGTTCATATATTTTTTAATTTGATAAATCATTACACATTTTAATATAGAATATTTTGTGTCTATAATATATAATCATTTTACAATGTAAAATATATTTATAGAACACTAATGTGTACGCACAAAATATATGAATTTGCGCACGGTTCCACTTTTATACACACACACACACACACACACACACACACACACATATATATATATATATATATATATATATAAAGCTCGAAAGCTCAGTAGCGGCACGAAAAGCACCGAGAGACGCCGTTGACTTATTAGCCGTATTAAATACTTTTATCGCGGCATTATTTATATTTTATAGGTGTACGACTTGTTTTACCACTGTCTCTGATCCGGTGGCCGTTTTAAATGAGACCCCCCCCCCTCAGACCAATACAGTTTCAAGTTTTATTATCGTATTCACGTATTACGACCGCATACTTTTGTTTGTATATATATATATATATATATATATATATATATATACATACATGTGTGTGTGTGTGTTATATGTAGGAATAAAAACGCACACATATAATATCAGGGGGCTTGATTTGCGCGGCCACCGGGTCGCGGACCGCGGGGGTCCAACTTCGACCGCAACCCTATTAATTAGCCTGGCATTAAATCATCTCATTTCGTAAATTCATGTATAAATATATGTTGTGTTTTTTTTTTTTAATAAAATCATTAAAGTTAACGATACGAAAAATAAGCGGGTTGTAATCGTATATTGTATTCCAAGGATATATTTTGTAAAGTAATATTTTATTTTTAATATAATTATGTTGTGAATTGAAAATATTATTCTGAAGGCTGCATGGATATTTTAATCGGCGTTTAATTATAATGAAATATTTTTCGATCTTAATTATTATAAATGAGCTTTTATTTTAATGAATATTTATTTATATGTGAAAAAAAAAATACGGTTAATGATATTAAATAACTTGAAATATATACCATAAATATGATTAACATTGAAATAATTTTAATATATAATGAAATTATATCAAATATTTAGAAAAATAATTTAAAATTATCCTCAATATATTACAACATTAAATAAATTTTAAAAATTAATTATTTTATTTTATTTTAAAGTGTTGTTAATATACTATACATCTCTTTTTAAAATATTTTTTTCTAAAATATAAAATAAATAATTTTTTTTAACTATAAAATTTTAGTTATAATATACATGATTAATTACCCATATAATTGATTAAAATAAATTACTATTTAATATCGTTAATTTGTAAAAATTATTATAGTACAGCGCAATAACTGGCCTTGATATAACTCAAAATTAATATTCATATCGCTTTACATTCTCGATATTTAATTTTAATTTAAGATACACGTATCAATTTAAACATAGTTTATCACGATTAAAAATAACCACAATACAAATATATCCAATTAATAGATCATATTTTAAAATATTTTCGTATATATTAATTGAACGCGTAATATATATTTTATAATTTTTATATTGATATTAAGTGTAAATTATTATTTTTTTATTTAAAAAAAAAAATTAAATAATAATTGATCTCGTTAGTGGAATATTGTACGATTTTTTATACAGCACTCTTATATGAATGAAAGTGTTGTAAGGCGGTGGTTTTTTTTTTTTTTTTTTTTGATTAATTTATTTATTATATAAAGTATGAGTACGTCGTTTGTTCTTTCATGTAATAATGTTACTTATCCGGTATAACACAACATGAAATTAATAAATAACACGGCAACTCGTAAATTATTGCCTGATGGTGTTCGAAGTTGGTTTTCGAATCCCGGTGCAACAAAGGGCCGCCGTACCATTCGTTCTATGAAAGATAACAAAATAAAAATGAAACGTATAAACGAAGAAGTAACTAACCTGCTCTTATTTGTTCGCCGTTATGGATGTTTTAATTATACGACGGTCAAGATCACGACGAAAGATCGTATGGGTGAACGAGGTGCGCGCGCACATTGAAAGCGTACGTTCGTAAATATGACGTATCGAAACAATAAACGCAAAGATTTAAAACCGCATTCAATAATGCTATGAAATTACTATATTATATAATTTATGTTGTTATAATTTGTTCGATTTTTATACATATTTTACAATACAATATCTCTCTTTACAATATATAATTATTAAAATAACGATTTATTTCAATATTACATACTTTTTTCTACAAATTAATATTAATAATATAATTTTATAGATCAGAATTGACAAACTTTCATACATATATAATCATTTCATTATTTTAAAAGTATGACTAACATGTCAAAAAAAATATATAAAATAAATTTATAAACTTGTAAAAAAAAATTGGAAAGATTTAATTAAATAATATAAAAATACAGAAGAATTATTAAATATTATTTTTTTTTATTTATGCAAAGTCATTCGAGAAGAAATTTTTTTTATTATCATAATTAAGAACCATTTCGAGTTTTGCCCGTTTATTTTCAAGAATAATAAAAATTAAATATTTCCTGAACGATGAAGCATAAACTTCATAAATGAAAATGTATCGCAAATGCCTTTTGTGCAATAAACTGACCAATGATACAAAGTTGCACTCCCACATTTTCGTATTATTTACATCCCTGTAATTTTAACTGTTGCCCTTTTTTCATATTGTGTATACAATTTCAAAAGAAACAGCGAAAACATATATTTCGTTTAAATATACAAGAAAAATTAACAAAAAAAAAAAATTGTATACAAATATATAGAAAATACTATATCTTTAATTATTCTAATATATAACTGTTGAAACAATAAATAGGATTTAGAGATTTTAGTTAACGTAGAACGAACGCCATCATCGACAATTTAATCTATAAGAAAATTATATCGATTACAATTTCATCCACTTGCACAATTTATTGGTGCAACGGCGACGTTTGCGATCGAAAACTGATATTTAATATCCACGTTTAATCGTTGTATATGTTGGCTTAGAATTATAATAACTGTTCTATATCTATTCTATATAAATATATATATATATATATATATATCAAGATGATTCGTTACAATAGTGAAATGGGCAAAAGCGGCCATTCTATATAATAAATAGGCATAAAATAATAAGTAAATGAATATTTTTGCATAACAATTTTATTGATTGAAATCTTTATATCTATGTATATGAGAAAACATCTTAATAGAAATCATGTTTATACATTTATATAGATTACAAAAAGAAATAGCATTTGATATTTCGTATTCTGTATAATCATCGTTTATATTTGAATTGGAATAATATTGATTCTAAGGATTATTTTTCAAATTATTTAGATTTGTTTCAGAACTGTTATTTTCAATGAATATACAATATATGAAGAAAAATTTGCTAGATGATCTTCATTAACATTTTAAAAAATATTTATGTAATTTAAATATAATTAGAATTGGATAGTTTCTACTATAAGAATTTCAGGAAAATGATACCTTATTTATTTTCATACTAATGATAGCTTAAAAAATGTTTTAAAATATTGATAAATTGATTCAAAACACTAATTTTGCGTTAAATAATGATCAGTTATGACAGAACATCATATGATACAATAGAAGCCTCTTAACAAAGATCGCCATGGAATACGGCCATATTGGTCCAATTAAGCGGTTGATTCGATTATTTTAAAATCAAAATACATATTTTTTAAATATATTTTCATTATTTTACTTACTACTATTACTACTACTACTACTACTACTGTATATAAAAAAAACTTTGATTTTTTTTATAATATGTGCGATAAACACTGTTACCACAACCAGATGCCATCTATTAACGACGAAGCACTTGTTGCTTCGATCACAGTCATCGCTCACAATGTGATAGCATCAGCAATTGTGACATTTGAACATCGCAACTTTTAAGCACATACTTATATACATTTTTATTTATGGTATAAATAGATAAATAGCAGAATATCGAATCCGATTCAGACAACCGTATTTATGATTGGTAATAAAATTTTAAACAAAGTAATAATAGCAATATTCTGAAACACGTCTGGGTGAGTCCGGTGCTAATCGCGTTTTAACAAACGTTTCCACTAAATCGAGTTTTCTATCGTATCTAGGATCACACTAAATCATAATCAGCCGCGGCGAATTGCTTATAAAACGAACACGATCACAATAAATAAATATATATCAAATTGAAAACGACTAATGCGTTTTAATCTTCTAGATCGACGCAATATCTACTATAGATAGAATAATATATATATATATATATATATATATATATATATATATATATATATATAAAAGTAGTAACGTAGACGCAAACGTCAATTAATATGAGATAATCGCGATAATTTTCAACCCCGTTTCAGCAACGTCTACGTCTTTATAATATTATAATCGTTTGATTTATTAATAAAATATAGCTATTTCGAAAATATAGGATTTAATCTAGGGGGGAATATATTTTTATTTTTAGTTTATTTTATTTTTTTTTTGTACGATTCCAACAACGTGTTCACAATTTCGCCCACGTTACCTGTTCGCTACCGGCGTCATATTTCGGATTACCATTTTGAAATTTACGATTATTTCATATTATAATAAATCTGTCAGTCGATAAAAAGATAACAGGGAACATTGTGAAAATTCAACGGAAATTTATAAAACGGTAACGTGTCCAATCGTACATTGAATTTATTCAAATATAATATTAACAATAAAAATGATTTATGATATTTTTAGCTAAACATTCTTTTTCTTAATTACTCAATGTTCAGCAATTTTTAGACGTTTCGTTTCTTAAAACGTCCATAAATCTGTATAAAACGATTTTTTTTTTTTAATATTTTATAACTTAATATTGTGTTCCTCTTATTTTCAAACATTTCACTGTTTTTATTTTAACCATTTTATTTACAATTTCTCATATTACAATTAAATTTAAAAGGTCGCAATTTTATTTATGTTTCTGTACACAATTGAATTTAAGTTATTTTTAATATTATTATAATTAATCATTGTGGCAACATTTTTACAATCAAGAGTGAATAACTGCATTTCAATGATAATTAAATTAAAGCGATTAAACTGAAATTTTTCACAATGTCAACAATATTTATAATATTATAAATTTAATAAAGCAATAATAAATTTTGAGAATGTTTATATTATACAATGTATTTTATTAAACCTACGATAGTTTAGTTAGTGACACGTTCGTCTAGAATATATAAAATTCCAGAATAGCATTTACATTTTCAATCGAATAGTCGCCATTTTGTATAAAACATCAAAGTATAGAAATATATTATACATTATGACAAATACGAATATTGAAAGTTTAAACGTAAAAGTTGTGATCGAATTCTATAAAATCAAATAAAATATAAAATAGAGACTTATATTCAAAAGATCACATATATATATATGTGTATATATATTTTATTACAGTTCAATGTATATAACTGATCATTCGATGCTTTCTATCACTCTTTAGAATTCGTTTCACGTTGAATCAATAGACGATTGCGGTCACAAATTAAAAATCGTTTACACAATAGAATTTCCAGAAATCCACTTCAGTGTGGTCTACAATTTTTTATCTTTTTTTTTTTTTTTAATAAGTTCGAATCGAGCCCTTTTGTAACAGGCACACGTATTTTATTTACATTTTAATTTGTTTCTATTGCAACAACAAAATTGCGAACGTCGCTTCACGAACACGACCCAAGAGGCCAATAATTGAAATTACTATTATGCGATGAGGATAAAACGACATTCGTAACGAGAGCAAGTGCAATTACGACATCTTCGATTCCGTTTTTTTTTTCTTTCTTCGATTTATTATTATACAGATGAAAGGAAAAAAATAAATAAACAACAAAGAGCACGCGATGTTTAGCACGTGTGATAATATGAATTACCTGTACCGTTATGCTGACTAATGAATCATCTGCCATATGTTTAATTAACCGACACCACCGGTGGTCATATTAGATAAAATCGATGATATCGACCTTTT
Source organism: Leptonema lineaticorne (assembly GCA_024500535.1). Classification (NCBI taxonomy): domain Eukaryota; kingdom Metazoa; phylum Arthropoda; class Insecta; order Trichoptera; family Hydropsychidae; genus Leptonema; species Leptonema lineaticorne. The sequence continues at coordinate 8,705,202 of JANIJI010000006.1, read as the reverse complement.
AGGGTTGATTTAGAAGTGGTTAAATATATACATATATATATATATATATATATATATATATATATATATATATATATATATATATATATATATATATATAAAACGACCGAAAGTTATTAGTAATATGCCTGATTGAAATCTATTGTTCACGATTTTTACATCTTGTATTTTGGACGAGTTCTATGTTCATAATATTATATTTTTATGATTTAAAATATTGGCAAAATATATTAATAATATATAAAAATGATTGGAAAGATTCGAACATAAAATATTTAACTGTGACTGTACACGAGCATAATATTAAATTGAAATCGCTTTGATTGAAAACCGAGTCGCGTACGTGAAGCAAATAATGCTCGTGTCGATTGCATCATAGATTTGCTTTGATTATAATATAAAAAGAGAGGAAAAAAAAAGATTAAGTAATATTGATTTAATACAATTTTTTGAACGTGGAAAGAACATCAAAATATCGAAAACGAGAAAGTGACGGGATTGGGTCGAGGGGTCAAATGTCGTTATATAAATGCGAAGCGTATATATAATATAATAAAAATAGTATATACACTTCATTCACGACAATGGATCGACTTTTTTTTTTCGGGCACCCATTACGACACCGTAGGAAAAAAATAGTCTTTTTCTCGGCTCTCTCGTTAACGACGCACAACAGTGACGGACTGTGTGATTGTTGCGAAGAGCTTTAATAAAAGTTACAATTTATCTGATCGGCATCTTATTATTAATATCGAAGAACAAAAATGCCTTTTGACTAATATCTATAATTTTATTTCAAAAATATATATAAAAAAAAAATGTTATAAGACTTATATGCAATCAACGATAAACAAATCTCTAAATAAATATAATATTTATTTATTGTTTCTAAAAGGTCTGTACGCGAAGATATTAATCTAAAAACAAATGATTAAATCTTTAGAATTGAGAAAAATATATTATTAAATATTATAGATTGTTAAAAAACAACAAAAATTATTAATTTTTAACAAAAAACAATATTAATAATTCCATAACCTCCATATTCGCCAAATATGACCCCGGGTGTATGATGAAGAGTATCTTAAAAAATCGACGATTTACGAGTTCAAAACTATTTCATAAATACAATATCAAATAGACTATTTTGAAGCTGATAACATTAATGTAAACAAATTAAAAAAAAATATATATATATTCGTAATTATAATAATTTGTATAAAACATTTTTATATTTTATCTACGCTACTGATAAAGTCTATTTAGAAAATAATAAAATAGAATTCCACAATCACAATCGCCATTGTAAAACTCGAGTGCAATAATTCCGACGCCAACTTTCCACGTCGATCATGTGACGCGTCGGGTACATCTTCATTTCAACGCCGCCAACAGTGAAAGAAGACAACGATCTTTCACGACGCCATTTTTTAAACGTTTTCCATTCTATCGAAAATAAATATAAATCGATACTATCGTCGAATTTATAATCGAACGAACGTGACATTGTACAAGTTGAAACGACTCGTGCGTAATTTGTTTATATATATAATATATATATGTATATAATCATATATGATTTTTTTTTTTACATACACATTCATTACTCATAAATTTGATATGTGACTCACGGTTTCTCTAAGACTCCATGACCACTGTGAAGACACGAACTGATGATCCTTTGGAGATTTCGAGTGACGATATAGTCGCCCGCATATAATAGAATCCGAAGAATCTTCTCTGATAATGCGCGATCAAATCTCAACAGGTATTATTTTTATTATTCACACGTGAATCCGGTGAACGTTTCACAATAATATTGTACGTTATAAAGAAGACCTTTAATATGAATGGACGATCCTTTTATTTATTTCATTTTATTTTTCTTTAACAAGGAACGCTTGTGTCTGACCATTTAATTACATGCGAAAGGAAATCGTGCCCTTACACCATGTGAACGAGATATATTAGATTCGAAAATTCGACATTAGAAACTCGCAGGATACAAACGATGATAATACGAAACAAAATATTCTTTTATCATTTACATATTTTTGATAATCGTCATATCTTTCAATTTGAATCTATATAATTAGCTGAATAGCCATCACTCTATGCCTTATCTTCATATATACTATTCGTTTCTAAAGAGTATGACACATATTTGTTACATATATATATATATATATATATATATATATATATATATATATATATATATATATATATAATGTGAATTTTTGCATTATGAATAATATTTTCATATAACGAATCGAACACAGTGAATTAATAGTTGATATATCCATATTGAGATCTATATGAATATTCGATGAAATCGTTCATAATTTTGCCTCTAAAATGGCACAATTATTTTAAACACACTTCAAAAATTATATTCGAATATAATTATGATAAATTCAATAGATCACTTCAAACAAAAAAAAAATATTTATATATATAATAAAAAGAAAATACCTTTCAACTGCGGCACGAACGAGTTTCTTCATTCATTACATATTGGGTCGCGTCTACAGTTAAAAAATAAACAGTAATTTCAAATGATCGTATTGACTTTGATCCAAATATTTATTTCACACAATAGATTCTGATATCAGTTCGACAACGGGGTCACGACCTCACCTCTCGTTTTCCGTTTGTCCTCAGTTCGAGTCCCTGGTCGTTTTTCTACGTGTGATTTTTTTTTTTTTTTTTTTTGGTTCACGTTCGAAAATTCTTTGTGCGACCGTCCGTTTTCTTTTAATACGCTATTATATATATTTTTATTTTTAAAATTTTAATTTAATTTTTCTCCTTCAATCAATGCCCGCGTATAACTGTTCGGTTTTTATTTATATTTATATTGGTAGTGCATATGGAATCGTTTTGTGAGGCCAGATGTTTTTCTAGATCAATATTTGTCGATGAGTATTTTTTTGCAGAAGCGAGTTGTCGGTCACCTGTCCACTTTACAATGCAACCGACAAATATTCATTTAGACATGAAAAATATTTTTAAAATATTAATCATATAAATATATGTATATTAATTATTATAGACAAACAAAATATCGAAGAAAAATCTAGGCATGTCTAGACAACCTTTCAGAATTAATGCATATCTTTCAAGTGATGAAACATTTTTTTTTTTGAACGTTTATTTAATAGCGAATACCATGATTGTATATTATCTGAAAATGAAACAGAGGCTGAAAATTAATTTATAATATAATCTATGAAAATCCACATTGCAATGATAATAAAAATCTGGATAAAAAATATTATATACTGAATAAATATAAAAAAATAAATGTATGATGAACGTCAATTTGCAAAATAAAAATTAGTCATCAAATATTTACAACTTTTTTTTATACAAAAAAATATGATTAAAAGTCTGCAGCATAATTTAAACTGAATTTATAGTATATTTTTTTATAAGTTACGACTATAATTTAATATGTTGAATTGACATATTAATTTACACGTAACGAAAATATTTTTAAATATTAAAAAATGAACTTATAAGTCGCATATCCTCATAAAATTTTTTAGACAGATTTAATGAAAAATTCGCATATTTCAATATGAAGGTGGACACAAAATACATATTTGGCTCGATTCGAGTGACAATGTTTTCGATTTATTTTTGTATACGTAAAAAATAAAATAAAATACACACACACACACACACACACACACATATATATATATATATATATATATATATATATATATATATATATATATATATATATATATATATATATTTTAAAACCGCACGTTTTGAAACGTGTCATTACATTCGGACAAAAATAATATTTACGATGAAACGTTTTCATTTCAGAAAATTTACTGCTCTTTTGAATTTTTCAATAAATTATCAAAGTTTAAACGACACAGGTGTCAAAGTTAAATATGAGTCCTTTTAATTTTATTTTCATTTTTTCCTATATATATATATATATATATATATATATGTGTGTGTGTGTGTGTGTGTGTGTGTGTGTGTGTTTGTGTGTGTAAAAATCTTTCGTTTTAAATTATAAGACTTGAATTATTAAAAAAAAAATTATAATGAGATCAATCATTTTCATAGTAAATTTATCTTTGAAGCTTTAATTTATTTTATTTTTTGCTGTCAATCGTCGAATATTATTTTCATTGAAGAATTTCACATTTCATAATAATGAAATGATATCGCGAAATTAAATCAATGACCTGTTGCACTCTAATAAATGAATAAGCATATTATATATTCGATTCATCGCAGATGTCAAGATCTAAAACAGCGAATTATTTCTACAATTTTATTGATTTAAAAAATCAAAAAAAAAAAGAAAATATAGAAGAAAAAAACAAGATTAAATTAGATCCACAAGTCAATAACAATTTGCATGCTCGTCATTCTGGCGCCGTTTTAGCCAAAATGATAAAAAAAAACATGTTGATCAAGTGACGTATATATTTTTTTTTTTTTTTGCTGATGATGATGATAATGATGATAATGAAGATGATGTAATTAGAACGCGTGCACCGATACACGTGTATTATCCGTCGACTGAATCATCATTTATTTAGCACTTGTGTCCAAAATAATTGATAAACAATTATTATAATCGATCATAAACATGACTAATCGATTACAATTTTGCTTTTTAAACGCCACTCAACAACTCAACATTAAAAAATATTTACTAAAAATCAATAATAACGCTTTTATATTATAGATTAATTATTCAATATAATTTATTAAAATAAAGAATATCATTTTAAATATTTATATAAAATTATTAATAACATGTGATAATCTAGAATAATTATTGAATTTATATATAGTCAATAAATTTTTATCTACTATATATATATATATATATATATATATATATATATATATATATATATATATATATATATATATATATATTTAACCTAAATATTTTTATCGAATAAATATGAATGTTAAAATAAATATACACTAATTGCATATTCAAATATCGTGGTATGATTTTTAAGATCTGACGCAACAAAGTTATCTGTCGATCAAGTTTCTTTATCAAAAATCTCTTAGGAAGAATCTTAGAATGTTTACAGAGTTCCTTTATTTTTTTTATAGAAGAAAAATGTATTGCCGATGAAAAACATCAGTTCTTTAAAAAGCAAATCTTCTCCATTGAAAGAAAACAAGAGAAGAAATGAAAGATCTTATGTGGGTGCACCTGCATTCCTTACTTGAAATAAAAAATAGGGCTGTCAATCTATATATTTTTATAGATTACTTTGTAGTGAAATAAATAATTGATCATAATTTAAATTATAAAATATATACATAGTTGTGATCGTTTTTATTTATATCATATATTATAAAAAAATAATTATTATTTAATGATATTCGGTTGCCAACCCTGATATATTATATTTATATATTCTAGTACAATTTGAAAAGGTAATTGTAATAGCAGGTAAGATAAGATATTTTATTTACCACAAACAATCCCAGCTTTTCAGTTTGACCCAAATGAAATATGAAACGATGTCCATCAAAGAGAAGAAAGTTCACCGTGAATAAATTTAATAGAAAATCATTTTGTTTACGTTAGAAAAAAAACGATAAAAAATAGAAATAGTGAAATAATTAAATTTTAATTTATTTTAACGTAATAAAATATATTAAATTATTGTTAGATATATTACCTAATTGACATTTGTTCAATAGATTATATTTATTATACTATAAGAAGATTTTTAATTATATAAATCATACATTGTTTAATCGAACTTTAAAACATAAATTATAAAATATTATACTATTTTCAACATTAAAAACTAATAATATCAGAACAAATATAATTTTGAACTACATTAAAATAGACGTAGTTTATAAACTGTGTACAAAATTAACGCAGAAATCATCAAAAATCGACCATCAATATTTTCTATATATAAAGCGTCAAACATCAATCATTCATTTTACCTAAAAAAAAAAAAAAAAAAAAACATGATCATTTTGTCTTTTTGAACAATTCGAGCATCAAATCGACTATAAACGTATCAAATAAATCACATAATACAGACAGGTAATTAATATGAAGCCATCTCGCGATCGACGTTCGACAAGGATTTCGCAGGATTTAACGAGCGTCACTCGGTTCACCAAGAAACCGAGCGAGACCAGTCGTAAAAGTTCGGCAGAAAGCTCTTTTCTTTAACTTTATATATATATATATATATATAAACCAGACTCCTTCGTCTTCGTCTTATTTTTACGTTCCTTTCATTTCGGTCGCACTCTTTATGTTTATTGCGAGTTTTGCGAGGATTCGAGCTCGCGCGAGCTCAAGAGTTATGGACAGGTGCAATCCTCCGTGTCGAGGAATGCCATTGTCCATGAGATTTCTGCGTTACAGGTATTACATATTGTACTCGTACTATACCTGAACAAGATCGTCATATGCAAAAAGTACAAAAAAAAAATGTTAAGAAATACGCATGAAAAAACCCGATTGAATTTACAAAAAAATTTTACTAATCAAATATCCAATAATAAAAATATTGAATTTTTCATATCCATACTATTTAAATATATATATATAAATTATTAATATATGTTATGTGTTAAACTTAATAAATTCTTCCAAATATGTAATTTTAATTCAACAAACAAGAATGTAATAGTACCTCAATATCTAAATCTTCTTTAGAGTTTGGAAATACTAATGTATTTCTTTGTATGATAAATTAGTTAATTTATATGTTATACTAAAATAAAGATTTATTTTAATTATATTTCTATTTTAAAATCGTTAGTACTGATTGATAATCACAAAAAAAAGTATAATATTAAACTTTAATGGAAAAATATATAAATTTATAATATATAAAAAAAATATATATAACCAACAACGAGTAAATATATATGTACTGGATATATTCTTTGCGTGGAAGAATATAATTGCGTCCTTGATCCTGGTTCAAAAAATAAAGAAAAGACATATATTCTTTCGTGCATTTTCTTCACCTGCTCGCATTTCTAAGAATAAAGGTACACGTTTCAACCTTTTCAAAAAGCATCAAAAATCAAAAGCTCCCGATGATGCTGAGCATTGTGCATATATATATATATATATATATATATATATATATATATATATATATATATATATATATGCGGGCAAAAGCAACAAGTGAAACCGAAGATGAATCTTTGTTATTGTACGAAAATTCTTTTCCTTTGATAATTTGCCGATTCTTCACGATTGAAGACCTTTAATAAGTCATCAGGAACTGGATCGGTTCTTTTATTTTTATAAATTATCACATATCGTTTCTCATTATTGGATATCTTTCGATATTTATTATATATATATATATATATATATATATATATATATATATATATATATAATATTTCGATAAATTTGTCTATAGAAACGTTAGTCAGGTGACACTGCTTATAAATTATAAATGATTATGGCTACTTCATAACACCGCATACAAATTATCTGAACGTTCATGGCTGGTTGCCTTTATGTTAATTTGCATAAGTCATTAAATATTCATGATTATACTATAACACTTAGTCTTAGCTATCACCAAGATTGTTTTGAATAATACAAATTTACAACAAAATATTCTAAAATATAAATTAATATTATCGACTGTTATTCTTATCTAACAAAATTTCATTTATTTATATGTGCTTCAGCAATAAAATTTAATTAAAAAATATTATATCATATTATTTATTTGCATTGTTATTTTAGAAATATTATATTTCTTTAAGTGAAATCAGAGATTTTAACCAATCTCTTCCATATACAAGTCAGTGATATTTTTAAGCTCAGAATTACGTAATAATATTATTTATTTTTTTCCAATTCAAAAAAAAATTAATATAATTTTAATAAATAAAATATACTATTTTATATCAGATTATAAAGCACTGTATTATATATATATCAAGTAAACAATATTATAATGTATCTAAAAAAACATTGAAAACAATATATAACATATTCAACGTACAAACGTCCATAATGAAGTTACTGATAAATCGAATTTAATATGAAATTGAAAAACCTCAAACTATATACACTTGTACTATATATTTATATATATATATATAATATATATATTTATATAATAATTGTGTTTATGAAAAGAAGCTACCTGCCTCTGATATCCAAGTGCGTTCAGGTGAATGGAGAAAAGTATGCGCTTTGATCGAGCAAATTGAATGGATGGTCTCCATAAGGAATTGAACCACATTCATGCAGTTATGTTGACCTTGAAACTGCAAAATCCTATATTGCAACGTCTCAGAGGTCCAAAGGAACATTTGTGTTTACATCCTTTTTTTTTCATTTAATCCTTAACCGATCCATCCTGTCGTAGTCATACAATATACCTGCACATTAAACTATCGCATAATATTTAGAAAAAAAAGTGCACTATGAAAACAAAAGTAACACCTGTTATTAAAATAAATAGTTTGTTTTTATATAATTATAGTAAAAGTATTTTGAGATAGAGAAAGAAAGCGAAAATTAATCCTGTTAATTTCATATGTAAAAAAATATGGTTCTGTTCTCGAATTTTATCAATGAACAATGATTATTCAGTATCAATATTGTTTTATTCTTAATTATTTATTTGTATGTAATTATATGTTGAAATTAACAGTGAAAAGCATACTGGATTTTAATAATTATTTAACCAGCACTTGTGATATAAAAAAAAAAATACTACATACAATTCTTGGAAATATATAACCGATAATAGAATTATCGATACTGTAAATATAAACAGTTTTAATTTGATCTATTATATACAATATGTTAAAAAAATATTTAAATAAGATTATATAGAAAAATTTAGTGACGCATATTATTATTGAATCATACGTATTTTTAATTTATGTATTAAAATATAACAGAAATGAAATATAAAAATTGCAATAAAAATCAAACCAATTTCAGAATTTACAATTTACTCTTCTATAAAATTGAATAAGTAAATTATTTTTTAATATATATTCTGTTTATAGACATATTTTGTAATAAATATATATTTTAAAAAAACGAGTGATATTTTCAACCCGCAAACTAAACAAACATAATTGAGGTATATTGATAAAATTGAGAACGATTTGAAAATTTTAGATTTCTTTATTTATTTATAAAAAAAATCTACATAATATAAAGGACAAAATAGTATTTTTTGTATTACAGAATTTTGATGAAAATTTTTGTATGAAATTTCATAATTAATAATTTCATATATGACTGATATATTTGATATTTAAAATATTTTAATATATGTATATATATATATATATATATATATATATATATATATATATATAAAATAGAAAAAATAGACACAATTGAATTTGGACAAACTGCATTCTGAATCGAATTCGTGTCGGAAGTGTTCTAGACTGAGAAATGATAAGCAATTCGTTCGTCGTACGGAATAACGAAAGAGTTCAGAGTTTCCAATTTGAATTGAAATCGTGTGCATCTGTCATTCTGGCTGAAAATGCATCTCGTTCGTAGTGTTTTTTTTTTCAGCTCGTATATGTGTGTGTGTGTGCTTGTGGCTGAAAATAGTTGATAAAAAAAATGTAGGAATTTTTACATTTTGCACTCGTTTAGAATAAATTTAAATCGCAACCGTATGACCCAGACGACGCGAAAACAGAAAAAAATATTAACAGAATTATATATATATATATATATATATATATATATATATATATATATATATATATATATATATACTGATAATGCAGGATAATATTTGAAAAAGCCTTCGAATGCTTATGTAAGTGCTTATTTGAACGATGAACTCGGAACAGATGCATTTAATCTTATTCGACCGAATTCGCATTTGACTGCACCAAGGTCGATCTATGCAGACATTTTCCGGAAAAACTGTTATTTATCGAACTGTTTTGAAAAAAAAAAAAAAAAATATATATATATATATATATATATATATATATATATATATATATATATATATATTTAATATGTAAACAAGTTGGACAACGAAAAATTTGTGTCAGTTTCGTAAACGATTGTTATTTATTATCATTGCACTTGTCCGTCGTGTTTTCGTTTCGTACGAAAAATTTTTGACAGAATTTTCGACAGTTGTCAATTTAATAATAGCTGACAGATTTTTGTCGTTAAAGAAAATATATAATAATTTCGAAATAATCGGCACGTGTATGTGATTGAATAAAAAAAATATATATATATATATATATAGTAAATAAAATTATGAAATGATTACGATAGTAATCCGATTTTACTTTAATCGTACGACGAGCAATTTTTTAATTGCAAACGTTTTTGTTTCTATAAATATTGTATTTTTTTCTATTTCAATTGCACCTGTATTTATGAAAAATTGATGAAAATTATTTTATTACACGTTTAGTACATTTAAACAAAAATTATCACACTTCTGAAAATATTTTACGATTTTAAATATTTATTATTATAATACTATAGTAAAAAGACTTGTATGTTATATATAAACTTAAAAATATCTGATAGAACTAAATATATAATTTTCTACATCTTACTCTATAAATTTTCCTCATTCTGTGTTATCAGAAATAAATAGTGATAATTATAATCTATAAACGTATACCTTATTCTGTATAATAAATATATTACATATAAAAAGTTCCATTGCAAAATTGACATTTTACCAAACATTCGTTTACATTTCATGGTATAGAAAATTAGTCTAGTCAGAATGCAGACAGTCGAATGTATAAATTATACAAAACCCGGGTGTTTCTATTTCTCTACTTTTATTTTAATCCATTTTTTCTGTTGTCTAGTGTAGACAAGTCGAAATAATCACCACTAGGCTGACACGGATCATTAATTCGATTTCAGCAAATGCAACATTTTGCACTATTGGAAAAAAAAGTCGAAACTGCATGGTAACAACAGTAAAAAATGACACATTAAGGTGTCATTTAAGCATTATATTATTATTATTATTATTATTTTCATTTTATTTTCTATTAGTCGAGAAAATCGCTTACGCAGAAACGATATTTTTATGACAAATCATGTGAAAATTATTCATTACCCGATAAAACGAAAAAAAAAGTCGAGTTAGTCTGTTTCTATTCATTGTTTCAATTCTTCGTTCCGATTATATTAATATTTTTATAATGTGCGAATTTTTAATTTATAAAAAAAAATATAATACATTGCATTTCGTTTAATATATATTACATGGAAAAAAATAATAAAACAAGATAACTAAGGGATGTCACGAAAATTAATATTAAATTTTATAAAATATTTTTTTTTAATTTATTTACATTTTTTTGTTATATTTAGCAATACAATTGATGATAAATTGATATAGAAATAAATAATTTTATAAATATATAAATATAATATCTAAATAATAAACGTTTTTGTTTATATATAATAAACTTGCACTCTTTAATTTTCTTCAAATAATAATTCATATATATTTGTGAATTATTTTTTATCTAAAAATAACACGTGCTATCGTGACTGAATTGATAGATAATAATTTATTTTTAAAAATAAGTAATTAATTCATACTTTGTTTACATATTCTATATATATATATATATATATATATATATATATATATATATATATATATATATATATATATATTTATTTATTTATTTATATATATATATATATATATATATATAAATATATATATATATATATATATATATATATATATATTTATTTATTTATATATATATATATATATATATAAATATATATATATATATATATATATATATATATATATATATATATATGAAATAGTATAAAATCTGTAAAATCCTGTCGAACGTCATAGTTTTAAATTTTAAATGCACTTGACTCGACAGTGCAAGGTCCGTCAAAGCGATGACAAACGATCAAATAAGCAATGTTCATGACTTGTTTTCATGGAATGAAACATTAAACCCAAACTTCCATATAAGACGACGAATGACGTGTCACTGTCCTGTTTATATAGTCGTGTCGTAGTGCATAACAAAAATAAAATATAATAATAATAACGACGGCGAAATAAGCAAAACATTAAGGACTATGCACCGATGATGCATAATATACCATAAAAGCGACAAACGTCTGACACGATATCAGTCATCTAATATATATATATATATATGTATATATATATATATATATATATATATATATATATATATATATATATAGTTGCATCTGATTAATGATAATATGACGTTTTGTTTACATTGTTCTAGTATTAAAAAAAAATAGATCTAAAATAGGAAACATAAAATTTTTCATTCGATTATGTGTATAGATGTTTTTAGATGATTAGATTCTTTTTTTTTCACAGAAAAAAAATTTTGCAACATTAAATTAAACTGAATCATCAATTATATATCTTATCTGTAATATCCAATTCATAACATGTATAATTATTAAAAATTTTAAAAATTTTATTTAGATTTTCTTATTCTTATTTTTTATTAATTTAAAAATCTACATAATAATAAATTGATTATCGATTTTGAATCATATTGCTAAATTTTATTAGAGTTAATTTTGGTTTGAATTAATTAATTAAAATCTAAAATAACAGTAATGGAATATTAAACTAAATTAAAATTTCTAATATATACATATAATATTCAATATTAGTTCAATGTCACTCAGATATCAAATTGTACACGAAAAAAATCTATTTTTTTTTTAATTATTGCTTAAAATAGCATATTTTATATTGAATATTAGTAAAAAAAAAATGATGCCATCAATTTTCAAGAAAAATCATATACTCATAAATACACACATACACAACTATAATTAAATTCTCTGATATCACGTAAAATTTTCCAGTTTCGACCGATTCGAGAACAGATTGAATGTCATACGAACGATGCAATTCGATTCGGCAAATTTTCTTCTCCATTTTTTTTTTCATTATTATTATTTTCGCTGTTTTATGACCCCGTTAAACGTTATTATGTCGAAAATGAAACGAGGCAAATTTGACATAAAAGTGAAAGAAAAAAAAATATATATATATATATATAATAAATAAATATACTGAAAAAATAAAAATGTGCGTCGCATATTCGCTCTTTCTTATATATATCTATATATCTTTATAATATAAAATAATATCGTATTCCGAATTGTTGTATTTCACGTCACACCGAGATCGATCTTAATGTTACTAGTATGAAAATTCGCTTCAATATATAATAATATTGTACATAAGGAAACGCTCAAATGTCCAAAGGAAAATATGTTTAACTGTTATAACGGTCAACGAGAAATACTTCCATTATTTTGCTGAAAAAGGTTACATATTTATATATAGATATTCTGAAGATATCGCGGAGATTTGTTGAAAATTGTTCTGATTTACAGTTAAAATGTGTATCGCGTTTTTTTTTACTAGAGGCGTATCGAACTTATCGATCGCCGTAAAAGGACGTTTTAATATGATTTCATTTATTTATATCAAAATTTTTTAATATTAAAATATATAATAAATTTCTCAAAAAGATGTATTCAAATTTATTTGTGTTATTTTAATCTATTGCTATTTGCAACAATAAAAATAAATGATTAATTATAATTTAGTAGCCTATATAAATATGCGTGAATATTGAGTTAAAACATAGAAACATTATATATAATTATATAAATAAAAAAAATCTATTCAAAACCATTTTTTTATCAATATAAATACCTATATATATATATATATATATATATATATATATATATATATATATATATATATATATATATATATATATATATATATATATATTTAATTAGACTATACCTAAGGAATTTTATCAATATTTATCACCATGAATTACGTTTATAAATCAATGTCAATTAAAACACAAACAGCAGACGAAACAATAAATATTTCCTTATTGATATAAAATAAAATATAATTAGACGCATAAAAGTACCTGTCATATTATTTTAAAATGAACTTTGATTTCGAATAATGTATGTACAATTATTAAACCCGGATGTGATGATTATTATCGATACACAATTAAACATTGTTATTGTATATTTTTTGATACGAAGATCTTTTTCGAAAATTATATATATATATATATATATATATATATATATATATATATATATATATATATATATATATATATTATAATAATGAACGATGCGCAAAGTGTTCTTTAAATATAAATATTTGATGAAAAATAAGACATGTCGGTGTAAACTAGTGCACTTTGGTGTTTATAATTCAAGTCACAATAGAGTGTAAAATATTTGCATTCTACGATAATATATATATATATATATATATATATATATATATATATATATATATATATATATATTCTTAGATAATTTCAAAGGTTCACTGTTGACCTTTGTGCGATCGGTTCATTGGCATTTCGCTTGTCCCTGGATTAATTCCAGGATATATATCGAACTATTTGTTTATTAGTTTCTGTGTTTATAATCATCGACGACCTGTAGTTAATTAGTTCAAGAATGACAACAACAATACGCTAAACCAGAACCAGATCTAAGAGCTCGCATTTAATCCTAACAATTTAAAGGATCACCGTACAATTAATCAAATCATAAATATCACAATAAAACGTTCACCATTAATTATTTAGATTAAAATAAAAAAATTCAACGCGCTGTTTATTGAATAACAGGATCACTTTATGTTTGAATATAAATTTTATCATATATATATATATATATATGTGTGTGTGTGTGTGTGTGTATTTTAGAACTTGATCGTTAATAAAACAACTGTCTGTTTGTATATTGATGGAAAATTATTCCCGGAAATGCGATGCAATTTTTATATGTCAGACGTTCAACGACCAATTTCATAAGAACAATGGTCAAAACATTAATATATAATCATATGTAAATACGATATTTAAAGCAAATATTTATAATTATATATCCGGAAAATTGTATTACATGAAGATTATTTTAGAATATTTGATGTAAATTGATATTTTTATTTATCATATACTATAGATAAATATGATTATTTTATATATGATATAAATTAGAAAATTTTATTCGTGTCACCGGTTTTGTCAGACATCAGAAACATGTGTCGCAAGCAGGTGACCAAGAAAAATATGATGCAAATAGACCACCGAATACATTATTATGATTAAAAAAAAGTGTTCATCCTTTTTTTTTTGTTACAAAATCCGAGAGGAAGGAAGATCGGAGGTTGAAACTGGAACTGTACCGTGAATACAAATGTTATTATGTATGCACTATAACACCGTGAGAACGAATATTCTTGTAATATTCATATAATTTTCTCACGATACGATTTTTTTTTATTACAAAAGCGCAAGTTAAGTTAAAAGCAGAAAAATATGCAACAGAAGGCTGCTGTTTTTTTTTTTTTTTTTGTTCTCGTCTTATATTTTGAACGACATTCGGTTTGAAGCACCTGCAAACGATTTTGTTATATACATATGCAAAAGTGGCAAACAATCTCGTACAGGTATACGCAAAAATATACACGTGAAAAATACTGATAAATATTGTTCGATTGTATAGTGAGAAAGTTTGAGAAGCACTGCTCCACTTCGTGTGCGGTATCAACCGGCAATTAAACCAATAATTCTCTCTCCGCCAAAATGCGCATTGATAAATCACCGTATAATAATTTAATGAACTATTAGAGACGTGACTTTGTATATGGTAACATTACGCAATTATTGTTTTTTTTAATAATAATAATAATTATTATTATTATTGTTTATTTGTTACGGCTTGTTTATAAATTATAATATAATAATGATAGGTAAAATTAATATTCATTTACCTATAAAGAAAAATGTCAATAAACCCATTGAATATAAGGCAATTTTTAAATTCAAAAATATTCTTAAATAATTATATATTGAATAAATAATATAAAAATAATTTTTCATATAAAGTATTTTTAATTATGAAAAAAGATAACATTATTTTCTAAAATATTATAGAGTATAATATCACTATATTAATAAATATTTTTTATAGTAAAAATATGCATATATTTAACAATTATATATAAACTTAAAATTTCATTTTAATATTTTTCTATATAAATTAATACATATATATATATGAAAAAATATATTACAAATATTATTACAACACTTTAGAATAATTTATAATATATACATTATAAATTTATGTACGTAACATAAAAACAGAATTTATTATAAGGAAATACAATTGAATTAACGCGAAGTCGGTGTATTTTTACGATACAAATTGTACTATTATATTATGCTAAATACATCAGATCTAAATTTAATCGTATTTATCCAACGTTCAACGTATAAATTATTTAAAAATATAAAAATCTATTCTGATGAATTCACAGTGATAATTTATCGTGTCGAGTTTTCTAGAACGTTAAAACGTATCAAGGAACAGTAATAATAAAATTCGTGCCGCACAAAAGGGTTAAGGGTTACACATAAATTATGTAAATGCGAGGTTTCTTTCGTACGAAAATACTATAAATAAATATACTGGGAATCGTTACTATAATAATGTAAAAAAAAAAAAAAAATGAAAACGCGACCGATGATAAGTCGATGCTGCGTCGTTAACACGTTAAATGCGGGTTATTCTTTCTTCTTCTTCTTTTTTAACCCTTTCGTCCCGATTCATTGAAGCGATGAAGCTATTTAATATATGCCGTCGAACGACCGGAACCTCTAGACCTCTTCCACATGCAAGAAGTTCAGAAGATGACAACATCCGGTGTTACGCGAGATCTTCAGGTACGTATTCTGTATACAAATTCTGAATGAATGGTTATACTATATAATAATCAAAGAATTATCTACCGAAAAAAAAATGTATTCAATATGTGACCTCTTTTTTTTCAATATAAAAATATGAAAAAAAAATAAAAATGTTGATAAAGATTTTAATATTAAATTTATTTAAGATACATTTACATTATATTATGACTTCCGTTAGAATATAAATGATATTATATTTGATGTATAGAAAATTGGGTAATGCAAGAGAAAACTAAAAATGATTTATTTTTTTCCAGTAGTGGAGCTTCTTTAAATGTCAATTTATATTAGAATTTATGTTTTAATATCAAATAAAAATATTACTTAAAAAAAATAATTGGTCTATAATTTTTAATGTATCAAACGAATACATTTTTTACGTATATATATTTCTATAATAACAATCTTTGCCAATACTTTGTATGTATTATGAATTATTAGCTATATTTAATATAATAGAATAATAAATCTAATTTATATATAAGAAAACAATTTATGAAGAGTTCTAAACTGTAATTTCATTCATAAAATTCAATTTTTTTTGCTCTATTTTACTCTACTTGAAAAATTTTAATTAGTCACCTACAACAGACTGAATAAATATTCTATATAATATATCAAAATATAAACACAATGAATTATTAAATAAATAAAAATAATATATAGCACATTTTATGAATAGCTATTTTTTCACATAAATTATATAATATGTAATATATTCAAAATAAAAAAAAAATAAATATCAATTACATATCATTTAATATATACACTGATCGCATATATCAAAATTAGATTTCCTTTATAAAAAAAAAATACACATTTATATTAGTAAAAATAATAATAAAATATTATACATCACGTAGTTGCAAACATTGCCAACACTTATAATATATGCGCAACAGTTCAATATATCACGTTGACATCGTCGAACATCCGTTCGGATTATTCGGTTGTAAATTGATCTCAGGAAGCCATTAAACATACGCATTATTCGACATTATTGTTATTGAACCGATACGATGGAACGTCTTCGAAACACCAGGTTCTGAAGAGTGGCAGCCAGTTTACATGCTCAAGTGAACGCGAGCTGGTGAATACTTGAATATATATTTTATATATATATATATTCGGGCGAGGCTGCATCCATGCAAGACAGAAAGGAAGTCTTGGATCCAATTTATTCCATGGGAATATATATATATATATATATATATATATATATATATATATATGTTTATATTATATTTATATGAACATCATCAAACGACAAGAGACGAATATGAACGACAAAGAACAAACTATATGGAAGCGATCATTCAGAAATGAGTCCGGTAATGATCGTTGGGTGTGTCGTATTTTCGTTCTCAAATTACCATTGAATTTTATTGAGATTTATTTAAAGACGCAATTAAAATATAATAATATACTTATTTTTTTAATATATATATATATATATATATATATATATATATATTAAATATTTTTGCTTTGTGAAGGTCACTTTTTCAGCGACGATCTATTATAAAAGACGCGTTATATATTTAAAAAAAATGTGTAAAATTAGATAAATTATAAGTTGAAAATATATTAGACATTTAAGCTTAAAAGTTATAATACCGTGAGATTTTGCAAAATTTTAAAATAAAATATATATATATAAAATATCAAAACATATAAAAATTAAGTTATAATAGGATGTTTGATCACATTTCTCAGAGTTTAAATTTTATAAATTTTATCTTGTAAATATTTTTTTATATAGAAATTTAACTTCAAAAGCTGAAACATACATGTGAAAAATAAAATTATTCCTTCTAGATCATTCGCTATTTAATGTTGTAAAATATTATATATTTATAAAGTAAAAATTCTTAAAACGAAACAAAGAACGAATGATAAAACTTTAAATAGAAATAATCCGACTAAATAACATGGAAATTCCGAACAGAAAAACCCCAGAAAAAAAAATCAAGATATCGTTTAGTATTTTCCCAAGAAGGCTTCTTATCGTTTTAATCTTTAGAATTATATATGATACTATGATTTTTAACCGAAACGAAATTAATATTTTTTTTTAAATAATTGTCATTATTATAATCCATGATAGATTTTTTATATATGAACTATAAAATCAAATTAATCTAAATCAAAAAATTATATTTCATATTACATTGATATTAAATATACTATTATTTCATCTTCAAATATGATTCAAAATAAACGAGACCCCACTGTATTTTTTATATAGTATATACGACACATGTTCGATCGTATTATAAAGCGTTCTTCAATCGCCGGAACGATCTGATCGTCTTCATCATCAGGTAGCCGAAGTCAGCCAAGTGTGCAGCATCATAATAAATAATATAACACTAATAACGGGCTCGCCCTGTTTTTTATTTTTATTTTTATAAACATTATCATTATTATTATATTTGAACAAACAAAATGAATCATCGCACATGTGTTCTCTTAACATCACATAAATTTTGTATGCCTTCACGGCACATTAAATCACGGCTCGAATTTCAGGTTTGAGATTTTTCTTATATAAAGGGTTAAAGCAATTTATCGGTTCGATGACGTTATGTCCAAATATCGATTCTCATAATTATATTTTCATTTTTTTCTCCATTTCAGTCTTATATATATATATATATATATATATATATATATATATATATATATATATATATATATATATATATATATATATATATATATATATAATTTTATACACAATTATGAATTGTACGATATATATAAAATATATAAATAAACAATTATAGACATTGACTTCTATGAAATTCAATATAAATATTTAAATTATAATATCGAGTGCGACATCTTCTGAACGAACTCATTCAAGTGCAAATATAAAATTATGCATTCGCGTCGCATATAATATATATATATATATATATATATATATATATATATATATATATATATATATATACGGTATATTTCATCGGTGGCCGAACGATACAAGTGCATGCAAATTAATTAGTGCGCTACGTGTGATTATATTTAATGCGATATCAAGTGTTTGTAAAGTGGCTGGCTACCCGTGGAACGTGTTATGACTTGTCGCATTGCCTTTTATCATATATATATATATATTTTTCTCTTTTCAATACACAAAGATCCTCTATTCTGTGTGTTTGTATATAGTAAAATTTAATAATATATACGAGGTCCGAAAATGGTGAAAAGACGACGATGAGTCATATGAAAAACGGTGGCCAGTGTTCATTGTCCATCCACGAATCGTATGCCGCAACAGGAACGATATAAGGAATATGAACTTGTGCTTTAAGAAAAATACGTCTTTGTATGAAATCAGGGATATTCAATTGTATATTTAAATATTTTATCAAGTATTCCAAAATATTTCATAATGAAAACGTAGTAAAGTATTACTATAGTGATACAGCAACAAGTGCATTTAGTGGCTATTTAATTGCTATTAAAAAAAATAATATTTTTTCTAAAAAGAGGATGAATATTCAAATAAGTTTGGGAATTGCCGATCTAAATTATCGTTTTTTTTCTTCTTACAATAGTCTTTAATTAAAAATTATGATTCAAATGTCCATCAATGCATTTCGAATTTCTTATATTTCATCAATGAGTTTTGACCTTTTTCACAGAATTAAATTAATTGATATAAAATTTCATAGTGCTGATATGTATTTAATTAATAATTATATTGTATTTGAATTATTTTTTTTATTAATGCACCATTTTATATTTCGATTTATATTGCATCATCAAAATTTATGTACGTTATTAAAACAGAAATATGAATTAATCCATAAAATAAATATATACATTATAAATTTAAATTCACTAACCCTTCGAGAGCAATAAACTGGTTTTAAAATTTTTCATTGAACACATCCCCACCCCTTCCTTATAACCCTTCGTTTCCCTTCGGCTTATTTTAAATACGCACATACATACCCCGTTTTCATTGTATATGCCTACTGCAAGTACTTGTCGTCTAAGAAATCTTGAAACACTTTTTTTTCTTTCTTCAACAAATCACACATAGTGGTTCTTTTGATTGAAAATGAAGAGGGGGGCAGGTGGAGCTCATTTCGGCTCATTTGTATGGGCAAACCAGGGGGGGTTTTTTAACTGCTTTTTTTTCAATAGTTCCGACAACTACCGGTTCTCGTTATGACGCAGTTACCATAAGCATACAAAAACTTCAATACAAATATATATATATATATATATATATATATATATATATACACATATGTGTGTGTAAAAAAATATTAATTCATAATGTTTTTGTATGTAAAAATATTGAACAATATATTTGTAATTCAATTTGTTTCTATATATATGAAAATAAGTATTTTTTATTTGAAATTTTGAAAAAATATGAATATTTTATAATCATAAAAATTCTAGTATTAAATTAATATTAATTATAAAAGACATTATCTGTTATAGAAAATATGTGTTCAAAAGGCAGAATTTATATATAACAAATTTGAATTACTTATGTAATCTTTGTAGAATTAAAAGTACAGATAATATGTATTTCATGAAAAATTTGTGAAATAATTATCTTAATATTATGTAAAAATTTGAAGAAGATTGATATAGAAATAGTTAAATTAATAAAAATTGCAATAAATTTATAATAAAAATTTTATTTTTAATAAATTACTATATTTTATACGTATTATATATATATATATATATATATATATATATATATATATATATATATATATATATATATATATATATATATATGCGTATCGTTCGATAATTTCGTCAAATCATTTAAAAAAAATTGTATCGTTGCCCTGATTACTATGCGAAAGTATGACGGTTTACAATTACATTTTTACTCGAAAAGGAAAAAAAAACAGCAACACTAATCACAAAATCGACTGCACATCATTCATCAACGTGAAAATATGACATTGATATCACCTTAAGAAAAGCGAAATAATCAATTTGAACAAATTACACTTGTTTATTCGTCGACTCTTATTCGTTAAAAAAAAAACATTTTTTTTTCTTATATACACTTGAAATATTATAGCTATTTATTTCTTTAATTTAATCTCAATATTATAATTTTGTTATATCACCAATATTGAACTGTAAACGTTATAATTATGTTAACAAAATATAGTCATATATATACCATATATATATATATATATATATGTGTGTGTGTGTGTATATATATATATACATATACATATATATATGTGTGTGTGTATATATATATATATATATATATATATATTAAAATTTTCATTCTATAACTTTCATTTGATTTGATTAAAATTTTATTATTAATATTGAAGAGATCAAAGTGTGTTATTTATCAAATAACAATATTTTGAGAAGTACTGTGAAGTGTTTATTTTGATATTTTAAGTATTTCAGTAAAAATATTTAATATTGACAAAGACTAGTAACTGCGCATGTTTTTTTTTTATTTATCTGTCAAAAATGTTTATAAACATTATCATAAAACGCACGGCGATATATTAAACCAATTTAATATATTTAATAATTAAATATATTGTAGAAAATATTATATTAAAATTAAAAATACTTTAAAATTAATTATCATTCGTTTTATTCTTAGTTTTATTATATTAAAGTACAAAAGTTTGAAGTACAACATTAAAATTATCTTATAATCTCATTAATTATATTTAATATCATCGCGGTTAATATTAATATTTTTATTAAATTATATATATATCTAATATATGATAACAAGTGTACATTATTTGCAAATATGTTTGCATTTTGAAGCACTTGTAAATAAAATCAAATACTATAGTATATAGAAATGTTTAACAAGTGTATAAATTATTAATATAAAATTAATAATTGATAAAAGTTTGATTTTAAAATTCTAAGGTTTCTCTTTGAGATATATGTATGGTTCTATATATTTTTAGTAGAATCGTGTCGCTAGCTCTATATCCAAAAACCGATAAATATATTTTTTCTGAAAAGTTAACCATTCATTATTTAATAATTTTAATTCAAAATTCATTCAAATGTGCCTATAAATTTATGAATACCAAAAAAGTACTAATCTTACGAAAAAAAAAATGTACAATAGTAGCATTTAAATTTATATAATTAAAACATTTTTTTTGCATATTAAATTTGACAAAAATTAAATTCTCCTGACAATCGATATAATAAACAAAAGATTAAATATTTTTACCTGATTTTTACCAATATTTAATCTTTTACAGGATTAACTAGCATGAAAATTAACCATTAAAATCCCGCCATTACAGTTTGGAAAAACCAAAGTAACACGTGTTCCACTATTTAGTATCTCATTGACATGAATTAAGATAAAAACACTTGCATATTTATCTTTAGAAGTCGAACAAAATCACGTAGTTCTATTAAATAAATAAAGAACATAGCTAATTTTAGAAGAACTTTCCTGAGAAATACACTCGGTAAAATTTCCGAATGAACCTCCCTATAATGAACAGGGTTACAAATTTAGCGATAAGCACCTGGTTTTAGTGGTTGTACACCTGGACTATTCCTCACCCTGATTCAATGGAAGGATATTTTTAAAATTACTAAACGTTCTAGAAAGGAAAAATCGTAAATTTATCTTTATGTAATTTAATTTCAACATTGAGTTTAATATATAATATATATAAATATATTGATTTAAAATTAATTAATATTGTTATATTATAATACTTCAATCGATTAAATTTATTAGTTATTTCTTGATTATTCCTTTCTTATTCATGATATATTTAGATTGCATCACTTTTCTTATAATAATAATTGTCAACACGTCTTTATTTATAATTGTAATTCGAAATTTATATTCAATATACCCAGTAAACGGTACAAAAACGTTTATCATTGCAAAATCTCATATTTATTGCAGAAATATTTGCAATATATTACATATGAAAATATATACAGGTTGATGTAAAAAAATAATTAAAATTATAATTTTTAATTATATTTATATAAAATAATTACTAAATATATTGTTATAAATAATATTTTTGTAATAATAAATTTTTGATTAATTTCATGTGATATATAATAAATACCGCTGTATATACATAATCCAGTTGCAATTCTGACTATAATTCGATTGCAAAGTGTTAATTATGCTGTCGTAAATAGCATTTCTGTCACCTCAACAATGCATACGTATCTCATCGGGAGGAATTTGGCAATGCCGGAAGACAACCTTCTTATCCTTTGAGGATTTTTTTTTCTTTACATTCGAGTGGGCGAAAAAAACGATGGACCTGCAGACTCGAAGTGATGATGCGACAAAGAATAAAATAAAAAAAAAATATATATATAATATATACATTCAAAAAGACTGCCAGAACTGGTGGCGAGGTCGAATATAAATACTATAAAGGCTCAAAGGATATATATTTAATATAAAAATATAAATAAAACATATATATATATATATATATATATATATATATATATATATATATATATATATATATATATATATATATATATATAACGAATAAATAAACGGTCGCCGCTTATCGTTAAAGTTGACCATTGTGTTGACTTCGCGACGAGGTCATCGTCAGTAGGACATGAGGAAGCTCCATGTCCTCGCGGATGTGAAAGCTTCTTCATCGTGCATCATCAGAGCATCTCGGACGTTTACAATAAGACAATGCGAACGTCCGAATGACGAACGAGCCGATAAAATCGTGTCCCCGATCGAAAATCGACAAATTATTATATCCGAAGCGCGAACTATGGAAACTTCGAGTGTACTTTATCTCTTCTTCGTCGTATGTTTGTCGCGTGTTTTTTTTTTTCTTCAACGGCGTCTTTATTTACGACGACGACGACGACAACGACGATCGAATATAAGATATCTATACGAAATGTATTTATTAGTTATATTTAAAAATAAAAATATTAAATTTCGGTATAACAAAAATAAATCGAAATTTCAAGTACAAAGGTCATCCGATATGAATATAAGTAAAATTGTTTTAAAATATTTTAATTTTATATTTATCTAAATTAAATTTCAATCTGAATATTAATAAAAATAATAATATACATTTATTAAAAAATTTTAATTATTTCAACGATATAAAATATTTTTATATTTAAATGAATACATATTTATATTATTATAATTAAATTAAACATTGAGAGATGAATTCATACGAATTTTATTACGTATTATAAAATATTGAATACTAATAAAATTGTATATACATTGTCGCCGCATTAAAAAAATATACAATAACAACAACAACAAAAAAAAACAGTAGTAAGATAATAAAATATCTAAAACACAACATCGTTATCAACTAATGGTCGTCGTCTGTATAATAAAAAATTCGGAATTTCCCGACATTTTTTTTTAATACATAAATAAGTGTCGGAAAAACCGATTTTTTAATCGCTTTCTACTATTTTAATAATAATAATAAAAAAGACAGGTATAAAATTGAATACATCAACTAAAATCTCGCACAGTAGACAAGGTAAACAAAATTTATAAACATGCACAGTGCAGTTTTATGAAAGGGAATCCGAATGTTATCGTGTTTTTCATCGATTATAATCCTTATGTGAGTGTATAATAAGGTTTATAGTGCTTTTACCGAGTTTTCGTTTTTGCATTAATTGAATCCGTTGGCTTCTGCAGATGTGAGCGGCGAGAATCTGCGAACATCTGCGTTGGCTCGCGACAAAAGGACGTCCGTGTTTTTCCATTTTTAATTTTAATAAAAATTATTATTTTATAAAAATAATTATTATAATATAATCTATTTTTATATATTCTCAATATTTGTATCAAACGTGTATGACATTCGTAATATATATCATAAATATAAATGCTGAATTTATTATATTTTTATAATTTTTAAAATATCTAATTTCTCACTGATTTCAATTGTGTGACATGTTTTTCTCGATATATTCTAGTTTCAACTAGTTTATATATATATAATTTTTTTATCAGATATTTCAATCAAATATACAAAAAAAATCCAATACGTATTTTTAAAATTAACAACATTTTTTTTATATCAGATTAAAATAAAAAAATTCTAAATTAAATTAAATATAAAATATCCGTTTATTTAATTTAAGACTTATTTCAATAATGAAATACATATATAGTATTTTTTTATAGATAAAGAATTAATTGATTTCAAAATAGTCTTCCATACTATTTACGACTAGATTCACCTATTAAAATTTCCAGAATTAATATGACTGATTTTTTTTCATAAAAATACTTATAAAATAATTAAAATTTTTAATTTCAAAAATATATATGATATGGTATTTCACTTTGAATATTTATGGTGAATATAATAATATATTCTAAATAAATAAATAAAATCACGAAACGTCAGTGTGCGCATGTATTCAATAGGTCGATTGGCATTTGGCCCGTGCCATATGAGCAAGGTGTTCGTGACCGTTACAAACCGACAAATATAAAAGGTTGGATACCAATGACGATGATATATATATATATATATATATATATATATATATATATATATATATATATTTAATAAACATATATACACGGATTTTATTACATTAGATTTACTTTGATATTCACAACACAATATAAAAAAAAGGAACACTTTCACCAAAAATATCATTTAAAATCCATTTCAAATAAATAATAATATCCTTATTTTTTTTTGCATTTATTCATCGGTTGATTATTGCTGATACAGTTCAATAAAAATAATTATAAAAATGATATAATTAGTATAAAACAAATTTAGGTCAAATATTTGCTAACGTGAGCGTAAATTTCATTTTGTATATAAAAAAATAATAATACAATGAAATGCTACGTGACAAACAGAATCGGGAATCGAATTACGCGAAATCAAAGATGATACAGATTTTGATTAATCGACTTTAAAATAAGGACATCAACAGAACAGAAACGTGATATTTTGATTTTGAAAACAAAATATTACATCACTAATAAAAAATCCTACGTTAAAATTAAATTTAATTCTTAGATTTTTGCTTGACAGTAAATAAATTTAATATATAAAACAATTTATCGATTTTCATAGAACGTGATACATCTGCAAATTCTTAAAGAATGTTTGCATATTTTATCTTAGAAAAATATCTAAAATTCTCTAAAATGTCTCTCAGAGAACGATCACCGAAATTTTCTCATACAGCTTAATACCTTTTAATCCGATGACCGATTTTGAAATAGCTGCATAAACTTGTATCTCTCAAATCAAAACTTCTCAATTTTTACATTTTATAATACATTATTTCTATATTTAACATTTATTTTTTTTAACACAATTCTGTACAGATTGATTTATTGTAATATTTATTATATATAAAAATGACGTCTTCAATTTTTTTTTTATATGGAAAAAAGGAGTTCGTTTAGTAAATATTATTTGTATTTTTTATTTGTTCTCTGGTACATACCGGCTATTGTAAGCTCAAGTCAGCTGGATCAAAACCGACTATATATATATATAATATATAATACATTCGCGTTCGACTGGCAGATGTGAGGCAATCATCGATTCATACGCACTCTTTCTGGCAGGTTGACGAACGTCCAAGTTTTTCTAACAATGCGTATGAACACCTCCCTCTTCCTTATAGCGACTACAATAACAGGAATAATTACCGTGGAAAGGCAGATGCGAACCAAATAACGACTTCGAAGATCCATAAGGATCGTAAATCGTCGCTGAATATTATTATTATATATTTTTGCACTCTTAAAATATATTTAAAATGTAGCACTTTGAGTTAAAATTGTAAATTATTAACGTACAACTCATAAAGATACATTTTTAACACGTTTAAAAAATATTTTACATTCGTATAATTAATCGCGTAATATTAAATAATAAATAGACTTTAAATATTTTTCTTTACAATGAGTATTTTATACATTATATGATTGAAAAACAGTCGCATGTTTTGTGTTTTTCATCATTGTTATTGTTTATTATATCATTATTATTAATTTTTATTCTATATATATTATAAAATATGCTGACACATCATTTACTACAATGCAATAATAAAATACATTATATTTGTATCGCTCTGGTCAATGTCAAATTAATCAAATATTTAAATTTGATTAGTATATCTCGAGTCTCAGGTTCAAATCCTATTGCGACTCCGTTTTTAAATCAATAATACAAACTTGTAGAAATTATTGATTAAAACAAAATTTTCATTAGAAATATATTTAAATTTTGAAATATAATAATAAAAATATAAAACTATTTCAACTACGCAAATCTAAATAAAATATATTTATTTTAATAATTTAATATAATTAATGATTTCAAATAAAAATGAAAAAAATGCAATCCAATCTGAACTTTGACTTTGAAATCATAATTGGTTATTAAATTGTGTCATCAGCTCTATATTAGCAAATTAGTGTTTTTTTTATTATATATATATATATATATATATATATATATATATATATTAATGATTCATACGTAAAATAAGAGTAAATACGTTACAATAAATAATTATACTACCTGATGATTAATATTAAATATCAAAAGTATTGAGTTTCGCTTATTCATATAAAAATAATAAAATTGATTTTTTTATAACGTATACATATAGTAAACACTCGCAAATAAATAGTTGAATGATAAAGTGCTTATTCTTACAATCATATATTACGTGTAATGAGTTCAAATTTCCCCGATATCATTTTATCCATACGATTGTACTAATTTATTTATGAATAAATTAGGTTCAAAACAACTGTAGCGTTCTTTTTTATTTCAAATTTATTTATATTAAATATTAATAAATTATTGTTATAACGGCCGATATTTAGCATGAGCATGTGTGCAAGTCTAAATTTCCGACCGAACGCATAGCTCTATTGTGCTCCGGAACGCAGATGGATTTCTTTTCACCGTGCGATTTTCGACAATAGTCGACAAATAATAACGAGAGAGAGAGAGAGTAAAAAAAAAAAAAAAATTGGGGATGCCGACGACAATAACAATAAAATACATAACACGGACGGACGTTTAACTCCGTTGCGAACACCGGTCCGATCGCAAGCGAGAAAAAAAGCTGCACATTACCGTGCCAGCTTGGCCACGCCCACCGAGCGTCGCGATTGGTCCGCCGATTTAACCGTCGCGCGTCTATTGGCCGTCGCGCACGTGCCGCTCCCCACCACGTCGTCATCTATATAAGACACAGCTTTTTAAGGCTGTTTTACCATAACGGGTCGAACCGTCGACTGCTATGTTCGCGCTGTTTGTTCTCTGTGCTTTCTGATCCGCGCTATGTGCATCTCGCAGTAGTGATTAACACGTCTATATATCGTGCTGTTTATTTATTTATTATTTGTTGCCGCTTATTGTGATCGGCACACATTCCGCCTTTGGACTATTAATTATTTTTGACGTTCGCAATTGTAAACGACGCCGTTGAATAGTGTGAAATGTTAATCGAAGAGGGAAGAACGTCCCGTTCCGTCATGCAAAATTACAGTCATTGCCCGCTGAAAAAGAGGCCGATACCGGCTTCTATTCGCGAAGAGTGTCAACAGACTAAAATCACAGTTTTTGTCGGTTAGTGTCTAATTATATTTTATCATTATTGTATATATTTTAATTTTAATACTTTAAAAAAATCATATCTAGTAAATACGTTTATTATCTTATATTTTTTTTACTATTATTAAATAATTTACAATACTTGATAAAATTTATATTCCTGATAGAAATATAGATTATATATTAAATTTCTAAAATTGCTTAAAATTTTACTTTTCTTCCTAATTTACCACTAGTTTACCTTAATTATCTTATTGTGTACGCCTACAAATTGAACTGTACATATGCTGGCGATACGCCTACATATATTTAAAAACGATTATCTTTTAACTTATAATTCAATTACTTTATATCGCAACGGAAATAATAATTAATCGAAGTATACTAATCGAAACGTTTTATATTTTGTTAACAGATGACGACAATTCCGAACCGGAAAATCTGAGTACGAAACCGGAAGATTTATCGCGTACCGGAAATTATCCCAGCAAAGCGACATCTCCGGCTATCGGTACGGCACCGACTCCAGTTCCGCCGCAGAGGAGATGGCCTGAATATCCACTTTCTCCACCTTGCTATAATCATAGTTTACCTACACATTTGCCTCCTATACCTACAATCCCGCCGCATATTCCGGCGCATTTACCAACTCCAATTTCGCCATATTTACAACCACATTTACCAACACATATCCAACAATATCCTCCAAGAACGACTCCTCTAGAACCATTAAAGTTAAATCATTCCGTCGAACAATTCTGTCCGTTACCTCCACGTCCATCTCCAACTTATCCTATGTATTATCTATCACCTGAGGCATACAATGGATTATCTCCACGTGCCGCATGTTCACCGCCTATGAGAACACCACCTGCGATATCTCCAGCATCTCCTGCATCATCGTTCACGTCAGGACCTGCTTCTCCATCAGTGACAAGACGTGAAGATATAGTGTCTCCCGGCAGTGTCAGCTCAGATTCAGGAATATCAGCTGGCTCTATACCACGCCGTCGCAGAGATCCTTCCGCGTCACGTTATCAGTGCCCCGATTGTGGAAAATCGTATTCCACATATTCCGGACTATCTAAACATCGACAATTTCATTGTGCGGCAGCCGAAGGCAACATGGCCAAAAAATCCTTCAGCTGTAAATACTGTTCAAAAGTGTATACATCATTGGGAGCTTTGAAAATGCATATTCGCACACATACGTTACCGTGCAAGTGTCATATATGTGGTAAAGCATTTTCAAGGCCGTGGCTGTTACAGGGACACATCAGAACCCATACTGGAGAAAAACCGTTTTCGTGTCACCATTGCCATAGGGCTTTCGCGGACAGGTCCAACCTTCGCGCCCATCTTCAGACCCATTCGGAAGTTAAAAAATATTCGTGTGCATCGTGTAGTAAAACATTCTCGAGAATGTCACTTCTGAGCAAACACTTGGAAGGCGGATGTCCCGGCTACGGTCCCATCAATTCTCCATACGAATATCATCCGGAAGAATTGGCGGCATATTAAAAAAAAAAACACAAAAAAGGGTACAAACATTTTTAATACACCGTAAATGTGCCTTAACTATGTTTACTAAAAGACTGATCGTGATTATGTGTCTCTTCCTCGTTTTTATATATATATATATACATATATTAAACTATATATCCATGATAATCAGTACAAAAATCTACAGCTTAGCAATCTCACTTTGCCAATAAAGTTGCCATAATTATTCATTCAATTATTTATTTTTCTTTTTTTTTTGTTCTTGTTTTTTTTTTATTATTTGTATATAGTAAAGTAGTGATCGATTTTTTTTTTGAGTGAGCAAATCCTAATTACCTTATTTATAAGTTATTTTATTCTATTTTTTTTTGAATTATTGTACTTGGGGCGATTTTTCTATAAATAATATCGCTCATATACTAGTCACAAAGGTACTATTATAAAATAAACGTTTGTACAGATCTCGTAAAACATTTACTAAGTGGAGGAAAATTTTGTGCGTTTAAGAGATTTCCTCTTTTATCCTCTAGTTGATAAGTTGTGTTTTATAGATATAGTAAAAATAAGCCATGTACAGTGTGCCTTAACAGAATAAGCAATTAATATATTTTTTATAATATTATATTATTTAGATTCCTATGTTATTTTATAAATATATATATATTTCAAAATGTGTAAGTGAAATGGATATTTCAATGGATTCACACGAGAGTAAAAGTTTCATTCCATATATAAAAAAGAAGTGAATCTCAATTGTGAATGAAGATAATTTTTGTATTAAAATGACAGAATATTTATATGTGATGTTTGACAAAAAATGATAATAAAAAACCAGTACCAATTTTATATCGAATTTCATTTTTATTTTTCCTCTTTCTTATATATATATATATATATATATATATATATATATATATATATATATATATATAATATAGATCATTATACAAATTAATCCAAAATGAAATTTATATGGACATATTGTATTAAAATATGACAAATACACATATATACATATATTTATATATATATACACACACAAAGCTAGTACATGTTATTTTAACCGTTTATTCAACTCGGGTCGCTTACACGTGAGATATCGTAGAGCTGAATATAAATCAAGACAATTTCCCTCGGTGTACAAACAAGAATGGAAGTGTGTGTACACATGATTTATCATTGTTTCCCCGTTATATACTGAAAAGGTTTAAAGGGCAACAGTCCAATAATCCACCAAAGTTCATAGCCTATCTCCACAGAGGCGTGCACTAGTTTTAAAGAGCTGAAGGGGGACCCCTTCGACACTGTCACGACTGGAACCCATATAAGGGCTCGAGCACGAGCTTCACTTTGCCTCACTTAAGTGCCAAGTTCAAGAATTCCCATAACGGACACCGGATCGTTTTCCATAAATGCTGTTATGAAAATAGGAAACATATGCCTTTTTTACCCTCCAACCCCAATCGCCCTTTTGCGGACTCGTGCAAATGATCTGCGAACTCGGCGATATCATTTTATATATGGATACGTGAAAATAACACGCTGCTAAATTACCACTGTAAATTTTCACGAGTTTTATAATCAGTGGTATATTCAGATTTTATAAGTCGATAAACGAATTCTAACTACGAGACCCCTATAAAATTTTTAATTAAATATATATATATATATATATATATTTATATATATATATATAATAAATACATATATTTTTACTGTTTCCCTATAGCTACGCCACTGTTTCTAATTAATTCAAATATAATTATTAATGTCATTGCTGTATTTTTTTTATTTAATAAATATATAATAAAAAATATTATAATTATTAATTTATTTTCAATCTATTTATATAATATTCTTTTTACATAATTTATCACATATTTTTCTATTTTTTATTGTAAAAAATATATATAAAATAAAATTATTTTATTCGTTTATATTGGATCATAAAATTTTCTACATCACGGGAATATTTTCAATTATAATCGTTATTTTCAGATAAATATTTTATTATTAATTTCATTAAAAAATAATCATTTATAAATATTTTTAATTTTTAAGAGCATTTAATTTGTAATAAATATTTATGATATTTTTTCTTTCAATATTATTGAAATAAATGAAGATTTTCTAAAAATATGTCATTTCATTCTATATGAAAATATAATTAAAAATATCGTTTGAAAACAGAAAATATGAACGTTAATGGGTCAAACGTTCGCAATCACGAACATGATAATAGAACATTTTCAATAACACACGTCTGAAAAAAAAAATGTCACGATATTATACACAAGTATCAAAAATAAATATTGCGCCAAAAATTTTATTTATCGTCATTGTATGTTGTATTATTTTTCATATGAGAGATCTCTTAAAATAAACGATGGCCGCCGTTCAATTATGCTAATTTATTCAAATGTTAAGATGGTAAGTTACCAAAAGAATTATTTATATATCCGGGGCGAAAAATAAATATCGCAATTGTCGCCCGATTTATGTCTGTTTGTGCTCGCGTAACTATATATATATATATATATATATGTGTGTGTGTGTGTGTGTGTGTGTGTGTGTGTGTGTGTGTGTGTGTGTGTGTAAGATATTATTTTCTGTTAAATAAAACGTTGCTTACAGCGATATCTATGTGTCAACCGACGAAGTACGGTGATTTATTAAATCTAACGTCTCTCAATATAACTGTGTTTTGCGTTTTGAATTTTTATTTTTTTAACGGTGTGTTAGTGTATTGTGTATTTTAAATATATACATATATGAATTTATTAATTTCGGAATAATTGAAATTCGTGAAATAAATCATTAATTTAGATCGTTTCTAACAGGAAACAATGCATCTAATCGAAATTTATGAGAGCGCATAATCTAAACGACAAATTATGTGTTCGTAATAATTCAATTTATACATATATTATATAAAAATATATATATCGCTCTATATGCATTTTTTTTAAATATAATATATGTTTTATAAAAATGTATAAATTAAAATATATATATTATTATTATTTTTAAATAAAATAGATCATGTCAAATATATGGAACGAAAAAGTATATCTCATTTTTATATATATTCAAAAAAGCTTTATAATTAAAAAAAATACATTGAAAATATAATCAAATTTATATCTATTTTTTTAAATTATTAAAAAAATAATCATTATATTTACAAATATGTAGCATATGAAGAAAAATATTTTTTTCACTATTGTAATATATTCATTATTAGACTCGAATATATGATAACAATTATAATTATTAATTCATACTACATTTTAATGTCAAGAAATGTAATTACGATTTTACTCTAACAGTTTATATTCTCATTTACATTGTTGTTAAGTTCAACGACATAATATAAAGTTGCATAACGTTTACATTACTTTTAACAATGATGTATAAAATATTCAATCGCACATAATTAGTACAATAAATTAATTATATTAAATTATTATATAATCCATTGAATCCAATCGGATTCCGATTCAATTCGTAAATATGTAGTTTTTAACCTGAAAACGTCTCAGAAGCCGCTATGAAAACCGTCTAATAAGATATTGTGTAAATATTGAACACCGGTAACATTATTGGGTCAATTTTGCGATATCTTACGAACCACCGTTTGACAATAAATTTATTATCAATTAATACGTATATAGAAGGATGTGAATTAGTAGTTTTCAAGTATCTGAATGCGACCGTTATATATGTTTGTGACAATGAGACAGAAATATTAATTGAAGTAAAGCACTGTGAGTCACGCGAGCCCAACCCTTCTACGTTCACGCTTGTCTATTTATCTAAGGCGGCGGTCACATTGTAATTATAATTATTATTTATTGATATATCGGAATTCAATATTTAAATTTTAATAATAAAATAAAAAATAATATTGAATAATCGTATAGTTAAATAACAGGAAAATTTTGAATTATAATTAAAACGTATTCAGGATAACGTTGGAAAATTTGGCAATAAGTAAATAAATAGTCATCATTTCTCTTTTGAAAGTTAGCTGTTTAAAATAGAAACGACCGCAAAGTATATAATTGTATTTTATTTACTATTTATGTGTTAAAATATAATACAAACATTAAATCATCTACAATATATGATTTTTTTTTTAAATTTAAAAGCGAGTTTAAAAAATAATATACATTTTTTAATTATTACAAAGCAGAATACAGACTTTTATTCTTAAATTTTTTATTATTACTTTTTAGTAAATATCATTCTTAAAGGAAAAATAAATCACAATTTTTACTGTTGGTTTCCGTTTAGAATACCAATAAGAAAAATAATGGAATAATCTAACAAAATTTAGATATAATTGTTAATAAATTATAACAATATTTTTTTTAATAATAAATAAACAAAAAACTGATTAATGATTAAAATTAAAGTTCATTTTTATATTTAATGACTAATAGTTGAAAACAATATATTTTTTATAATAATTATTATTTCTGTTAAAAACGTTTAATGTTATTCAATTTTTCATTCTTCCATAGATTAGATTTCTATTTATATATAATTATTAACATAATAAATTATAACTAGTAAATTATTTATAAAAATACAATATTTTATTATTATTAATTATTATATGGTATATATTATAAACGTTATTCGAAAGTAAGAAAAATACAAAAATCAAATCGATTCCACATACAACACTTTCTTAAACACATTATAATCATCAAACATATAATAAAATATAGATAAATCGAAACGCTTATATCACTTTTAAATTTGTAACATTATCGACCGTTTGAAACGTGTATAATTGACGTAATTGCACGTTAAATTGCGACAAGTGTCGCAACGTACGACACAGCCTCTTTATATACCGTACAATATTAAATAGCTAACATGCATATATAATACATTCGAAATATTCACTAATATATATATATATATATATATATATATATATATATATATATTTATATTTATTCGTATACAAGATGATTGTTTACGCCGTTTAAAACGTCTAGAAAACTGGACGTGTCAATATTGTAATTATTGCATAGGTGGTAAACTGAAAACGAGAGTGATTTACGATCGTCCTACGTTTATGAATCATTCGAAATTAATGCGCATATTTTAAAATTATATTTATATATATATATGTATATATATACATATAATAAAATGATATTTGTGTATTATTTAAGGATAAATAGGACAGGGTGTAATCGTATAGTACCTGTTATACGATAATCGTTATAATATTATTGTTGTATGTTGAAAATGTTGAGTTTATTTACGATTTTAATTTTTATCGATTACCGTTTTATATAATATACTAGTATTTAGTGTGATTCATCGGATATGTATTTCGCTTTTAAAGGTAGCAAAAAAAAAAATATGTATGTTTAATTATATATTTTTTATATAGTAGGTACTATTTTTTTTTACGTTTCATACATTATTTTCAAATTTGATAAATATAAAAGATATTTAAATTTAATTATCGATATTGTATAAAATTAACATCAATAGTGAAAAATCTGAAAATTTATATTATATAAATATTTTTTTTTAAATATACTAAAATGAATTATATCAGATGTCTAAATATTTTATAACCAATCATTTATTTTAATAAAATATTTTTTTTTATAAATAATTATATTAAATGTTATTTTTATACGACGCATACATCAATGTCTTATTAAAAATAAAAGCGTTGCAAACTGCATTTTTTTTTTCAATATGCTAATATAAAGATCGGGAACGCATTTAAGCACCTTTTTTTCATCATCATCGTCGTCGTCATCATTGTTATTGTTTTTATTGGGTCGCCGTTGAATTCTCGAGGTCGGCAACGGGTCACGTCATAAGTCTGTCATTGGCGAAGAAATGCGGCGTTCTCCGTATCGAAATCAATACGTCTGCCCATAATATGAGACAATGGCGTTACCATTTCACGATACATAATACGAGTGAAAGAGCCGCACAATAATAATCAACATAAGGTGGTAACGCCTTTTTCTCTTACTTGACAGACCAAATGACAAACACTCAACGTAACGGTTACGGGTTAAAAAGCACTTATGCATCACGGTTAATGTGCTCTCACCGTCTTCCGATGAGAAGCGAATAAAAAAATAAATATATTATAAGCAAAAAAATATATATAATATATTATTTAAGATCGTGTCGATTGTGTGCGACATTTAACGTCGATTCTTTCAGATCACAAAGGTAATAATAACGGCAATAATGACGATACCTAAAAATCTCCATTGTCACGTCATGCAGTATGAAACGAGAACGTGAAAAAGGGCATCAATTTTTTTTTAATTCTTTCAATATAAGTTTGAGATGCATTGTGATGTGTGTGTGTGTGAAATGTTGATTTATTCGTAACACGCTCTTCGATGGCGTATCTTTAAATTAAATTTTCAATTTGACACCGGACAAAATGGAAAGGTGAAAATTGACGAGTTATATGCGCTTCGGTTAGATTGATGGGTTAAATTCCAATGATATTTTTTTATTGTATTCATATAATATATATAATACGATTATATATATATATATATATTTGATATACAATAATTAATATTTTCTTTTAAAAGTACTAATAAGATATATTTCTTTGATGTGAGATGCTAAAAATAAATGGTCTATTAGTCACTAACATTAAATACATTTATAATAATAGTATTTTATGGATCTACATCCATTGAATTTTAGTTCAGAAAATATAATATCATAAATGAAATAGATTTAAAATTATATTTTTATAAAGAGAATGAGTCATAAAATTTTTATTAATCATAAAAAAATCTATTCTTAGTTATAATAAAATATGAGATATAAAAATGTTTTTTTTTTGTATTTAGACAGGAAAAAATAATAAAATATCATCGGAATTACTATTTGAATACAATTTAACTTATACATTATATTTCGAATTCACCTTTAATATCTATAAAAATGTCGCTATATGAAAGTTGAATTATTTAATGATGATAATGTTCACTCGATATTTTATTGAATAAATTTAAAGTAGTAATTTATATATATTTATACACTATCGAATAATAAATACTTGGAAAAATAACTATTACTTTAAAAACAGGATATAGAAATAACCTTGAAGTACAATTTCTTGGAAAAATTACACAATGATGTAAATAATGTAATGCTATACTAAGTTTTCAGATATTGATGATGGGTCTGTTGTAGATAACCGTTGACTA
Source organism: Leptonema lineaticorne (assembly GCA_024500535.1). Taxonomy (NCBI): domain Eukaryota; kingdom Metazoa; phylum Arthropoda; class Insecta; order Trichoptera; family Hydropsychidae; genus Leptonema; species Leptonema lineaticorne. The sequence continues at coordinate 8,667,005 of JANIJI010000006.1, read as the reverse complement.
ATCAGGGTCAAATAAACGAGATCCGTTTAATATATATGACAATTATCATGCAAAATATACGAATATATCGATGTAAATATTCACAAGTGAAAGATGGTCATATATCGGGTTACAAGTGCGTGCGTTTGTGTGTCTCTTGGACGCGTTATTTACATACAATGGAGGGCACACGGTGTAAATCTCTTCGATGATTTTGTCCTCGAGAGAGCTGAAAATACCCGTTACTTAATCCGTTTTTCCGCATTTCTTATCGGTATGCCCATCCCATGTAATATCAGCCGTGTCAACGTGATATATTGTGCATGGACAAGTATTAACCCGTTGGAGGCCGGACGAAAATACGCAAAGGTACGCCTGTAGAGCCAGACGTCGAATATTGTGCTATTTGAACGAAGGTCAAGATATGCGAAAACTTCGCATAAATCGTTACGTGCTTTTCTTTTTTCTTTTTTTTTATTGTATTGTTATTGTATTGTAAAAGAAATCATTTATTGTCAATGTTCTCAAATAATGTGTAATTTTAATTTTAAATTAATATTATAAATGATTAAATGTTATCAAATAATGTGCGTTTATACATTTAATAATATAAATGATTTTTTTAAACGAAGATATAAATTATGGAGTAAACTTTTTATTTAATCTGTGTTTGTACTAAAACTTTTCAAAAATATATATCTACATAATTAAAATTTCAGAATTTTAATTGATTAAAAAGATTCAGCTTTAAACATAAAAACATAATTTATAAGTACAATAAAAAAAAACAAATAGCATTTCAAAATAAAAAATTCACTTCATATACATATAATAGATATTATATAATATAAAAATAAATGTTAAAAAAATCTAAATGTTAATTATTATATAATGATAAATAACTTGTACAAATAATAATAAATCTTTGATAAACGTAGCTTTAATCAAAGATATAATAACATCATATATATTTGCATATAAATAAATAGCGATAATTTACATCACAGTCAATAACAACTTAATTCAAAATTACTATTTTTTATTATCACAATAATTAATTTTACCTTCTTATTTCTTACTTGAAATAAGAACTAAAAATAATTATAATAAAACGATTTTATAAATTATTAATGAGCTGCAAGTGCAACGGCTAATATATAATTTTTTTTTTCGTATAAAATTATACTGACATTTGTTCAACGAATAAAATTTTTATAATATAAAACAATGAAGAGAAAAAAAAACAACATAAAAATAATTAGTTGATTAATAAACAAAATGTCGCATACCGGAGGCATTGGATGTAGTTTTAGTGCAGGATTTTACGAGATTTTTATCGTTTCGACGGCGGCATTTCGAGGGTTAAAAACGTACGCGACGAAAAATTTATGCAAATTATCAATGTAATGATTGCCGGAGCTTTGTAAAAACTTTTGCAATTCGCATTTTTACGCTTTGAATATGTATATATCGTGTATGCGAACGTTAATAAAAACATATTTTATTATGCGAAATGCATATTTAAAAGACGATTGCGAAAAATTTTTCAAGGATCGACTCGTTTAACACTTGTTAATAAAAATAAACCGTGGCACGATTGAAATCGAAAATCGTTAGCATAATTTAATTATGAATATTGAATCGTTTCCTATTGTAATTTTTTTTTTGTATTTTGGAATTTTAATATGACATATATTTTATCGTTGCCGATGACTGTTTTATTTATTTATTTTTTTTTAAATCTTTAATCATTAATTTTTATACGATATTTTATTTATTTTTAAGCCACTAAATTAAATTAAATCTATAAAAAAATATACAACGTAAAATTATAACGATTATAAGTGTCTGAAATATGTCATTTTTAAACGTTTAGGTGACGTAAAACAGTGATAAAATTTTTTATATATAATTTTCAAATTAACAATTATATTTTAAACTCAGTAAACAACTATATTTTAAATTAATTTATAGTTATAAATATTTTATATTGTTATTTTGATGATCTATTCAGTACAGTACAGTATATTTGTATTATATATATATATATATATATATATATATATATATATATATATATATATATATATATATATATATATATATATATATATATATATATATATATATATATATATATATATTATAATAAATATATTTTTCATATTGAAATTACAATTTTAATAAATTTGGGTTAAATTTTATTACAATATAGTAATTTTAATATATGCATAATTTGTTTATGATGTACGACCTTATAGTGTCCTTTTGAATGCATATTATTTTAATAGCTATACAAAACGTTGCTTAATATCGGCTGACCGATTCAACATACCGTTCAATGTTGAAATCGGATTTTATTATACTTCTCAATTAAAGAAGAGAATTTTTCACTTTCAACATTGAGAAATAATGCATTTTATTATTGCCGCATTTGCGTTAAACATATTTTTTTACTTTATCAGTCGCTCTTATCTGAAAATATTATGTTACTTTCAAAATGGTAAATAATACGCCCTTCGAAAAAATATATAAAAATTTTGATACACAGTTAGCATAAATAAATTCGTGCAATAATGTCAAACGATGACAGCCGCCAAAAAAGGATCTTATTTGCGGCTCCTTTTACGCATCCCTTGATATATATTTTTGTCAAAGCTCAGTTTAACTTAAAAAAAAATATGTAAAAGATCGCAATAAAGTTAAAAAAATAAATGCTGAAATATAAAATACACAGTTTTGCAAAATTAATTATTATTAAATATGTTAAATTTCCAACATTTTTTTTCATAAACAATAACATTTTTACGATGGATATAAGTTGAGGAAAATCTTATTGTAATATTTATATTTTTTTTTCAAAAGTAATCATTGTTAAATAACCTTGCAAATGATGCATAAAATTTATGATAATAAAATCATAAATGATATAAGAATAAAAAACAGTATTGTTATCATCTTTATGAAAGCTTTAATCTGAATTTTAAGCTTTTTAACATTGACATTTTGTTATGAAATTTTGTCAAATCTATGATCAACCTTCATACTTTTTTCCGTAATTAATATCAACACATTAAAAATTATATTTTACATAAATAACAGAAGACAGACAACTCTTATAAATATTACGATATTTTTATAATATCATTCATATATTACGTTAATAAATCACTTTTATTATGACTGTGCGAGATTTTCTATTGAAAACTCAAATACCGAATCTCTACTTTAAAAATAACATCGCCATTAATTATTTTAATATATTATCATTATAAAATGTGAAATAAAATAAACAGCGATTCGTAAGCACGAGTCGGCGTTTTCGTTTATAAAACGGATTTAATTAAATCGGCGTCGTAATTATATCGTTTCAGAAGGCACCGTATAACAAGTTGATCGTACGTGATTACGACGATCAATACATAGAATGAAGAGACGAGCTCGAGGAGTTCCATGGTAGTCTGACTGCTCGGCATGAAGTACGTGACTGGTCAAACGTTAACCTTTCACGTGCCTCGTCTAAAATGCGGACGAAAAACGTACAGAAGGTGAAACAGGTGCACGCGTTCAATAATAATATCATTTATATATATATATATATATATATATATATATATATATATATATATATATATATATATATATATATATGATTCTATTTAGAGATCGAAATTCAATTATGATCGATTATTATATTGATTGTTTTATATAGAATGTGTGTGTGTGTGTGTGTGTGTGTGTGTGTGAAACATATTGAAAATCTAAATACATTTTGTTTAAATTCAATTATATTATATATGAGCTATCTGATAATGTGTGAAGTCATTTTATAGGATGGTCTCTAGAGGATATTTGGTTATGATAACTAGTTGATTTGTTTAAAGTCTTGATAATAGTCAAATCATTAATAAAAATTAAAAAGTTTTTCTTTATAAGATAACTTAATGAATGTGTTGATGAATAGATTCAATGAATATTCGATACCATTTTTACAAAAAAATTAAATATTTTTTTTATATTTACTAAAATTAGTCTTCATAAAGATTCAAAGCGGCATATAAATTACAAGTCTAGAACAACTAATAAGGTAACTGAATTTATGCATTTTTATTTTTTTATATAAAATTTTTATAACTTTAATTCGCGTATTTATTTTCATAATTTAAGAAAAAAATTGAAATTATATATATTTTTTTAAATATACAAATTTAAGTAATAATCAAGTCATAGATTAGAATTTTAAAGAGACATTAGTTGAATATTTATCTAAGAATAAAATTTTAAAATATTTTTTATATATAAATTATACATAGAATTCAATTTTATTATTCATAAAAAATACAATATTACACGAAACACTTGGGAATATTAATTTAAATAATTATATAAAATTTTTACAATCTAATGATTATATATATATATATATATATATATATATATATATATATATATATATATATATATATATATATATATATATATATAAATATATATATGTATTACATATATATATATGAAATAGATAGTATATAATTTAATATTTTTTATTATGAAATTTCATTTTAAAATATTTTTAAATGACGTTCTTCATGAAATACTATTTTGAAGCATGCTTATATCAAGTTTTAATATATTTCTTTTTGATCATTCTCGAAAATCATTTATATATTTAGAGACAAGCGCACTTCGCAAATTGTCATAAAAAGAGTAATATATCGATTAGCGAACGAGAAAGCCACTCAAGAAACGAATCACTCATGAAAAATCAATTTAAAATTTCGTCGGAGCGTAGGCGAAATTTTTAAAAGATTAAAACGCATAAAAGAACGATGTATTATAGAATTTATTGAGAGTTTCGGCCCACGTTTTTCGTACAGAAGATAAAGGGTGCTTCAAAATTGAAGATGTAATTTCATACGTCGATTTCGTGCAAAACAACAGGTGGACCTTTATTGACGCATAACTGCTGTCTTCGTTTGCTTTATCGGATCGAAAAGAAAAAAAATAAATAAATTAAGATTTACATGCGCTTTTAACATATATTTAATTATATAGGATGAGTGAAAAATTCAAAAAAAAAAAAATTCACCTGAATAAATATTTGAAAATGTTCTATATTCAGTATTATTGTAAAGTTTTTGTTATTTGACATCAATTTATTATATAAAAAATATATAAAATTATACAGTCTATTACTAAAAAAAGATGACTAAACTCTTAAATTCAAAAATAAATATATATTAAACTGGTAAAACTTCAGTCTTTATGGATTAGTTTTATATAATATATTTTTTTAATATAAATAGGACTATCAACCGTATATAAAAAAAAATATTCACAATGAAATATTTTAAATTAAAATATAAAAATATATATAAATTGTTATTGAATTATCATTTTTTTCTATTATTATTTCATTCAAACAATCGATTGAACAATCCAAACAAACATACATAATTAAAACGAACAACCGCACATATTAAAATGAAAGACGGCTATGATGTTTGTATATTAATTATTTTTCTTTTTCATTTCTTTCGAATACAATATTTACATACATACAAGTGCGTGCAAGTGCACGGTTATCACAAAACGCGAATAAATTTCATTATACGTAGGCGGAAAAACAATAAACTGGATGTAAATTGGCGGCTAAATTGAAAGAGCCTACACATTTTACAGGTTGATTGAATGCATAGAGAAAGTCGCCATCGGACGATTCGTTCATTATTTATTTATTTATTTATTTTTAAATATTATTTCATTATGTTTCTTCGAGCGTTACACCGTGCGGACAACACAATCGACGCTTGTTAAGGTGGATGATTGGTTTTTTTTTCATCGTCATGTTTTCGTTTGTGAAAAACGTGCGAATCGTTTTGCGGCAATTGTGTCGATTTGTTTTGGAAAGATCGTGCTTCGTCTTCATGAGGAATGTTATTGAATATATATATATATATATATATATATATATATATATATATATATATATATATATATATATATTAAAATGATTAATTTTAACGTCGATTAACAGAACTTTATTTTTAAAAATATTATTTATAAATATAATTATTAATTATAAAAAAAAAATAATTTGAAAAAAATTGATATAAAACTTAAAAAAATAATAATTTTCTTTTACGTGTTAAATTTAAACATTTAACAGTATCGTTTATTAAGACTTTTTTTTTCTTCAATGAAATATATATGAATGAAAACACGCCAAGTGATATAATACGTCATAAATCACTAGCGAAACAAACGACGATTAATAAAACCTTGAACAATATATATATATATATATATATATATATATATATATATATATATATATATATATATATATATATATATAATAAGAAAAACTTTATGTAGACCAATCTAGAATAGAATATACACAGTTTACATACATATAAAATTCAAAACATCGCATTATTCGGCGCTAATTTCAATTATATATTCGCGCTAAATAATTAATGTGCTATAATACCAAGGTGAAAAATTGTCGAAAGTGGCACGTATAAAGTATTTAAAACCAGAACTATAAAATTAACTGCATCATACCAGTGTTTATTTTGCCTTTCTGTCAGAAAATATATATATATATATATATATATATATATATATATATATACAAAAAAAAAATATTTAAAAAATAAAAAAAAATGGGCATATTGTCTTACGCCCACGCGAAAAACCGACTTTAAATATCATCGGACACAACAAACTCATTGACGGCCATAAATCTCTATATAATTACCGCTTATAATTATTACTAATATTATTACTTCGTGATTTATGCGAAATTGAGTCGTTCGCCATATGTATTTTTTTAAAATGTTTGACATCGTTCGCATGCTTAGAGAAAATAAAATAATAGCAATAATAATAATAATAATAATAAACAGTATTTTTTTTGTTTCATTTTAAAATATTTTATTTCTTACTCTTACAAATAAAATAATATACATATATATATATATATATATATAGGATAAATTTATCGTAATTTCTAAGGTAACAAAAAATAAATAAAATATGTCGATAAAGCTCTTAATGATCGTTAATGTTTTTTTAATATGAAATGTCAAATCGATAATATTTTATTAGTATATATATATATATATATATATATATATATATATATATATATATATATATATGTGTGTTATAGACAATTTGCATAAATTAACACGTATATAATAAATATTTCAATGTAATGACAATAAGTGCGATATATGAAATATATTAATATTCCCTTTCATTATTACAAAGATAGAACAAATAATATATAATATATATTTTTTTTTAATATTATAAATTATTATATATATTTAAAATAGTTTTGTTGTTTAACATTTATTTTTTCTGAGAATTTAACATTAATAATGTATTTTCAATATAAATCAACGTTCATAATTTGTGTATACAATATTAAGCATTTATTTAATGATCATATAAACATAAATAAATTAGTTAAAATATATTATTGATGAAACGACTATTTAAAAATAACATTATTTAAAATGTGTACATTCTAAAAAAAAAAAAATAATATTAAAATTGTTTAAATATTTTTTTTTTCAATTAAAGTTTAACAATAAAATTTAGTATTGAAAGTATATAGAAAAGTCAATAATTTTAATATATTTATATGGGGCAATTGTACAAATTTATGATTTGTTCATAATTTATATATGGAATTGCCGGTAACATGTATGAAAAATTTATAACTCGAATGCGTGTCGCGCGCATTTCAAGTTCGTTCGGTATTAATTAAAATAACTCGGCATAAAATATCGTACACAACGAATAATCGAATCGATGTGTAAAAAGATAAACGTTTTTACACATCGACATCCTTTAATCCGACACAAGATTTATTAAGCTTTTTGGCATTTATTCTCGTGATATTGTAATGCATCAATCTTTATATTTTTTTATTTTTTATTTTTTGGTTTTTAACACGCACCACGCGCGACTATAGCTAGAGGGTATCGTTAAACTTACGCGGAGCTTTTTGTCCATTAAAGCTTTATATGTAAATACGATATTCGACAAAATACAAATAAGATAAAATGTTTATACAAAATAAATAAATAAAAAAAACAACATACAAAGACGAAAGACTTCCTCACTTCGTTAATAATACGATATATAATCAGAGTTCCGATTTTTTTTATTATATATATATATATATATATATATATATATATATATATTATTTAATGAAAAGCACGATTTTTGTTTAATAAAAATGTCGTGTTTATTATTCATTATATCATCGCTTTGTGTCGTTGTTTAATTATACAATTAAAAATAACAGAGCATTACAAATATACTGAAAATTATATGGTATATATATATATATATATATATATATATATTTTGGCTATTGAATTTAAATATTATGCTAAAATATTTGCCACCTGTTTCCGAGTGAGTTAAAAATAATAATATATATTTTTTTGATTTTTCATTTTAATTAAAATATAAATAAAATTATTATTTTTTCACGTTATACAATAATAGACAATACGCAGAGAATAAATAAATTCATAGTTTTTTTTTATAAAGTTACACAATTTATTTTGTAACTTTGTAAATTTATTTTACTATAAAATTAAAATTAAATTCTACATTATTTTTATAAATTTTCATATAAAAAATTTTGCGTTTAAAATTCTAGTCGTTTCAGTTCAAAATATTATATATTAATAGCTAAATTAAAAAATCTACAGATTATTTTTTTTTGTTATCAATTTTCATTTCCAGATACGAACTGGATTTAAAGATACGTTCATTATAATATATATTTATAATTCGGTAATGATTTTTTTCATTATCACTTTTAATATATACAATAGAAAATTATGTTTATATTCAATATATATCATTATTATAAAAAAATTTACTATATCAGTAATATTTTCATCATCACATATAAGTCAATATATATAACAATAAAATCTACTTCAATATTATCAAAATAATATCGCAAAAATAAAGAAAGGATGATCATCCCGATTTTTATATTATATATATATATTTTTTTATATAATTTATCCTTTGATCGACCGAATTTTATCCATTCATTATTTGAAGATTTTTTTTTTTCGCTAAATATAAACCAGCAAACAAACTAAAGTCTCCAAATGTACTAACAGGTTGAGACGATCGAACCGCAACTCGCAGAACAACACAACTCAACGTGAACAACGTGCATTATGGCACCTGTTGTTGTTGTTGTTGTTATTCGACCGCACGACTCCTTTGGCACCTTCGAAGCACGCCACTTGTCGCCTCGCCAAAAGAAATATCACCTGGTGTTCTTTCTTTACTTACGTGCCTTTTTAGTACAGTACGGCCACTATTTAGTTAGTCAACATGTATCGTTTGTCTATATTTGAAATTATAAATATTAAAATTTATTTATTAATAAAATATACAATTGATTATTTATATATATATATATATATATATATATATATATATATATATATATATATATATATATATATATATATAGAAGATATCATTTATTAAAAATCATAAATTCCTTATATATAATTTATGGTAAATTTTAAGGTATAAAATAATTGATGAGTGTTTTACCTGCGATTTAGTTCGTTTATCGCGGACTTATTAATTCGCGGGATTTGTTATATTGTTATCCATATTAAAACTATTAAAATTACATGTAAAGTTTTAAAATTATAAAACATTGTTACTGGATATATGAACATTTAAGAAAGAGATTTATTTACAATACATATATAGAATGATTAGTAAAAGAATTATGAAATGTTGTGGAAAGGATTTATAAAGACTCAAAATTGTATATAATTAATAAAATGTTTCGCGGATTTTCACTTATCACTGATGATCATGAAACACAATCTTTGCAATAAGCGAGTGATTACTGTGTTGCAATTTCAATTTTATGTAATTATATATAATAAACATTAAACAATGACGATACTATAAAAAAAATATATATTTTCACATTTAGGATTTGTCTGTAAATTTCTAAACTAAATTATTATATATATATATATATATATATATATATATATAAATTTTAAAATATTTAATAATAATTCATCATTCGTCGTTTGTGACATTAAACCAATGTTCCTAAATAAAATAAAAAAAAATGAACTAAACAATAAAGTTGCCCGACTGTATCGCAAACATTTTTTTTCCTCTCATTTTATATACGAGTCCGTCTCTCTTTTCTTCGGTCGGTTTTGTTTATTTATTTTTTTTTTATACCTATATATATATATATATATATATATATATATATAAATATATAAATATATGTATATATTTTGCACGTTCTTGTCGCCACGCATATGCGCTCAAAAGATTTTTATGCACGAAAACGAGAAGACGAAAGATCCTTCAAGTGCTTCGATTCGAGTCGTGACTCACACTTTCGACTCTTCGGTTCGATTTTTATTTAAATTATTTAAGTTTAGTGACCGAGTTAAAATTTAACTAAAAAAAAAAAATACTCAAATATATATATATTTATATACGAGAAAAAAAAGGACGAATTTTCATACATTATATCAATATAATTGATAAGAAAAAATAATAGAAGACTTATTTTTATGATATCAAAACATTATTACTAAAAACTATATATATATATATATATATATATATATATATATATATATATATATATATATATATATATATATATATATATATATATATATATACACATATTTATTAAAAATTAGTATCGTACAATACGATTTATTTTATAACACGAATAACCTTGAAAAGTATTTGTAGAATTTCACACTTCAATAAAACGAAATATGATATATTAAAATTAATATTCTTCTATAGATGAATGAAAAAAAAATAGTTTTATATATATTTATATAAATTGTATTTGATGTCCATTGTGATAATTTACAATTTTATACACTTTAAGATAAATGAAAACGAATAGAACCAGTTGAAATAAAATATTTCTAGGATCTATCGAATGATCGAGGTATTAATAATAATAATAATAATACTAATATAATAATAAAGAAAAAAAAACGATAGAAATAATAAATTTTGCGAAATGGACGGTTTACTATTTAAATGTCGACACGGTAATTCAATGGATGACATTGAAGAAAGTGTTTTGACATATTTATTTCGGATTTAATGTGAAGATTAACAAAAAAAAAACAAAAAAAACGTGAAATCGGTTTTAAATATCAAGCATTTGATAAATATTGCTACGTTTATATATTAATATTATTAAATATATAAATTATTTATAAATCATTATAAATAGTATAATTTATGATATTTTAAAAATAATTAAAATAATGGATGTTGAATATTTTTAAAGGTGTTACATTAATTTAGAAAAATATATTATAAAGAAATATAACTTACAAAAATAAATGATAGGAAAAATTAAAGAAAGGGAATTCGTGAAATTTTGTCAAAAATAATAATGTAATTATGCAGCAACCTCCATATTCGCCAGATAAGACCCTGTGCATATAATAAAGAGATAAAATATAAAAAGTATATAACAATATTATAATGATGCTCCAACCTCCATATTCGCCAAGTATTGCTTCATGCATGATTACAGAATATATAAAAATGAAATATAATAATTTATATATTATTACATATTTATTCAATATATAAATAATACAATTAGCATGTTCGTCGTATATATTTATGTTAACATTCGACGACTTTTAGTAAATTTGTCATCGCCTATGAACAATTAAAATCAAATCAATCGTTTTCAAAATATCATTCGTCGTCGCACATTTGAGAAACGCTGCTTTGAACCTCATACCGAATGCAGATGTGTCACGTACTGCTTTTCGAACGTTATTAAAACCGTAATACGATTTCGCTTTAACGATTTTGCATTTTATCCGGAACATAAAACGTTCGCCGCATTACGTATCTAAAATGTTCAATGGTCTTGAACTTATCACATTTTATCGTTTCAATTATTTCGTATTATATAAAATAATATTGAATAATATTATTAAACGATTTTATTATTAACAAAAAAAAATTTTTTTTTTTGTGTTCTATGTGAGATTTATTTCACACTAGTTCGATTATTGTCATCATTTCATATTATTATTGAGTTTCATAAATGGTGATATAAAATTATGTATTAATTACAGAAAAATAAAAACAATAAATACTGATTTTTTTGTCAAATATCATTTAATATAATTTTAGTTGTTTAATGTTTTTTCACAGACACGACTAATTAGCTTTAAGCTCAACTTTTATATATACATACACTTTTCGATCTTTGAGACATCTTTGAACTTCTTTAGTTAAGCATTTCAATCTCAAATATGCTTGTAAAACGACAACTTTTTAAACATCTATTTATTAGACGCAAGGGGACTCGTTTGGTAAATATGGAGGTTGGGGTCACTATTACAGTATTCCTTTATGTAACAAATAAAAAAATCATCTTTAATATATCAAGAACGAATTGTATTTTTAATATATATCATAAATTTAGATATGAATATGAATCAATGATTTATAATAATTTTTTTTTTCAAATATGAACAATCGAAATCATTATTGAGGTGATGTATAGATAAAAATAAAATTCAATAAATCCGTTTAAGGATGAACTCCATATATGGCACTTATATGGAACCTTTAGAATATATAATATAATGTATACAAAATATATAATGCAATAACACAACTCGGATAACTTTATAATGAGTATCAATTATATATAATAATATGACTAAAATTTGCAATGTGTTAAATTTATTTTACACCGATGATTGTGTATGCAATAAGCGTACATAATCATCGAAAGCCACTAGAATGGATCCACAACGGACCATTTCACGTCCATCGCGCATACCATCGCCAATATTTTTATAGCCGAGTTATAAAAACATTCCTTACAACGTCTGAATAAATTGTATGTAATATATATACTTATATATATATATCGATTTACAGAGAGTAATTCAACGGAATTTATATAGGAATTGTTCGCAGAACGGGCGTACGAACGAACGTGAGCACGCACAAAAAGCTGTCAAAGTTAAGTATTGAATTTTATGTCGTATATTTAATGTACGCATATTTTTGCTCATTATCAGAATGAAAATAATCGAGTTTTCCTATGTGCAACGATCGATCATTCATATATTATATATATAATAGGCAATTACCGTCGAAACGATTTCGCATTCGACATTTATTTTACTCGGTTAACGTGTATAATTTAAATGCAACATAAAATTATTACATTTTTGATCAGATGTAATCAAAATTTTCCATGTTTATAGATAAAAGATTTTTGTCACATTTCATAATCTATACTAGAGTTGATACATCTGTAAGTCTTAATAAATGCGGCCTTTTATATATGAAATTTGCTGTTTTTTGTCGTTTCGTGAAAGAAGCCTTTTTTTTAGAAGTCTATATTTTTACGGTCAACTTAAGTTTCGGTGTCTAAATATTTTAGATTTTTATTTATCTGATTTCACACATTTTTTTCTTGTAACTATTGCTGAAAAATTAGTTTTACAAACAAAAAGGTTTTCTACCTCTGAATTATAACTAACAATTTTTAAAATTTCCAATAAAAATCTTCGTATTTGACTAAAATAAAAACTGTCAAATATGACTCATTGAATAGTAATAGATAAAATAAAATTGATATTTTATAGCTCAAAATTTTGAACCTGTTTGTATAATACATTATTATATTAGACGTCGCAACTTTATTTTATATCAATCATATATGATAAATATTTATGTTTGATATTTTTAAAATATATTAGATATATAAAATATTCAGAAACATATTTTTGATATAAAAATAAATCATTAAAAATATATTAAAAATCACATGGGAATTTTAGTAAGAAAAATATATACAGTTCTGTTAGTATATAGAATTATTATTGAATAAAAACAACGCTTTTACACTATCATTATTCATATTCAAGTTGATATCGATCATTATTACGATCGAAAAATACAACGTTGTTTTTTTTCTTTTTAAAAAAAAATAATACAACAACTCAACTACAATTTACTTGTACAAAATAATAAATCACGATGCGCATCATTCACGTGCACATTGGAAACATGTAGGCACAAAAGAGACGCGTCACGGAAAAACGCAGATGCTCGATTATTACTAAATTTCCGATTCCTACGCTTAATGACCGTTATTTAAAGTTTAAAAGCTCCATTATTGGAATTCATTATGTGAACGTGAACGTCTTCGAAAAATCGTATCCATAATACGGTGGGTGTTCTATTCTATACCGAGATTGCACCTTGCATCGTGAGACGCTAACGATTCATCAATGGTCAATAATAAATACGTTATAAATAAATTTTCAAAGGCTCTACTACGAAGGCTGTATAAATATATACTGGACGTTTGATAGCTGTCGGATTCAAGTGAACGCAATTAATGTTGAATATATGTAGAGTTTTCGGATTTTTGTACGATGATCGCTGTTAATTTTCCATAATTCTACTATCATTTATGTTTTACGATTTTTTTAATTTATGATTTTTCAATTATAGAAAAAAAATGAATTTAAATGTATTTTTTATATATTTACATATTTAAAATTAAATAAAATATATTTTTATCTGAATTTATTAGATTTTTAAATATATTTATCATATTTTCACGAACAAAAAATATATTTTTGAACGAATATCTGTATAAAATTGAAAAATAATATATAATTTTTTTTATTTATATGACGTTATTTTTTTCCCCTTTTTATATGAATTATATATTTCAGTAATTATTATTAAGAATTGTACTATAAATTATTTCAAGTTGTTGTCTATTATATTCACAATGTAAAAAATATCAAGACAATGTATGTTATTTAATTGTAAAATTAACTAGAAATTCTTTAAAATATTTTAGAGATAATAATAATTATTATTATAAATTATAAAACAATAACTTTCTGAATCAAAAAAATAAATAAATAAGAAGTATTATGTTTTGAAAACGTATTTAAAAATAATATTAATATGTAAAAATCTTATTGTCGAAATAATAAAATGAAAAATATCATAATATAAAATAAAATTATCTATCGTATTCATAAATAATAAATATAATAAATTATTGAAAAATATAAATTTTCCAAAAATGACTCGTTATAAATATAATATAACGATACATTATCGACGATATTTAACTAACACTTATATCGGTTAATTTTTAACGTCCTCACTTGTTTACCTTTTCATATACCATTCCATTACCGATGGATTATGTGCCGGGACTATGGATACGTGGGTTTTAATGTTTAACCAGAGATTTGTGCATAAATAACACAATCGTCCCAACAATTGATATTTAAATTCAATTGCCACTTCTGAGTAATTTCATATACCGGTTATTTTTCTTTTTCTTTCACATTCTTTTTTTTTTCGTTTTCTTTCTTTCTTTTTTTCTTCTTAACTTTTCGAGAGACGATAAAAAGAAACGAATTCTGAAAACGGTTACGAAAGTCGAGAACGTTTTCACGACGTCGTCCCACCTGACGATCGGTAATTTGATATTCGACTTTCGATAAATGAAAAATGCACTTTCGTTATTTTAACGTCCCTATAAATATGTTTAATAGAAGGCGACAGGAAAAATCAAAGGTTGCAATAGTTAAATCTACTATTTAGAAAATTTTGCCACATTTAAAATACATAATTTATTTCATATATAATAATTATAAGTGTTTTGTTTCAATTTAAACCTTTTAAATTCATATAAAAAAATTTAAATTGAATATAAAAATATTTTAAATTCATCAACTAATTCAATATGTAAAAATGTGACAATTAAAAAATATATATATTTTTTGTAACAAAACAAAAAAATTCTAATATATATTTTATAATTCACATATTTTACCGAAATTTATCGACCGTTATTAAAGATGTGTTAATTTACAATATTTTTACGATCGTAAAAATATAAACACAAAAAAAAAAAATTTTTTTTTTTCGGAAAAATTAAAAAATATTATAATAAAAATTGAAGATTTAAAACTTGACGAGCTGAACAGCGTGAAAAAAATAAAATAAAATATATTATATATTAAAGAGATGAGTGGAAAAAAAATACATATCATTATTATTATACGCCGCATTAATATTATAATACAACACTAATGATTTTTTAATTTCCGCCATAATTTCGAAAATATACGACGACGTTTGTGAGCGAGCGATTCATGAAAATTTTAACGAAAATTTTTTTTACGACGAATAAAACGAACGATTGTAAATTTTATTTTATTATTATTATTTTATATTATAGGTACGCATCAACAATACAAATGTATATGAATAATAACGTATTAAAAACAAATTATTTAACGAGACGCCTTCCTCACTTCACCTCTCCTCACCTATATATATATATATATATATATATATATATATATATATATATATATATATATATATATATATATATATATATATATATACTCTTTTAGAAAACGTTTTAATTTATTGTCAACGGTTAGCGTTCATTATTAGTGTCGTATTCGAGTTATAAAAAAATATATATATTATATATACACACTTTTTTATTTTTTTATAATACGGGAACGCGTCCATTTTTATGTTTGATCGTAAATATAAATATGAATAATATAAATATATATATATATATATTATAATAATACTTTTTTTTTGCACATACGTCGCACTCTTGTCATAACATCGTTTTTTAAAACGCGATGTGACGACGTGTCGATAATGTGTCCATTGGCGTTTCAAATTTCTTTATAATTTAATTAAATATTTCGTCAATATAATAATAATAATAATAATAATATAAAATATATTTTTTCATTTGAAATTTTTAAAATCATTTCATAATATTTAATACATATATATATTTATATAAAAAAAATCAATTAAATCTATCATTATACAATTAAAACCGATATTACGAAATATTTACTGCTTTCTAAATATTCTAAATTTATTTAACTAAACGACCAATTACCATAATGCACAAAATTAATTGACTGTTAACTACACAATTTATCCATTAAATATAAAACGACAAAGCTGAACTTTCATCGTCCTACTTTTATTATTATATTATCATTCACAACATTGTATAGTTAGTTAAATATATATAATAATATATAAACTATAATATTAAACGTGGGCGAGTAAAACTTTTAAACGTATTCGCTGTGTTTGTTTTCAACGACAATTCAGATATGTCGTCATTTATTTATTGAGGAGCTTTTAAAGCGCACTTTCATAACTTTTACAATAATTTACGATAGCAACGCCGAATATTTGTATCTCGTAAATTTAACGATAGGAAACGAATATATCGTTAAATTTTAGCGAAATCGTTTTGTTGTGCGTCTAAATTATGACTGAGGTCGAAGAAAATAATTCAAAAAAAAAAAAAAAATAAAGAAATATCGGTTTATTATTTGTAAAACAAATGTTTAATATTACATATATATTTTTTTTAATATATGATCGTATATTAGACAGTCATAAATATGTGATATATATGAATATGAATAATGTCAATATTTTACAATTTTATGATTTCTTTAAAAAAATACTATGAGATGTTCTGAAAATCACATAAAAAATAATAGATATATTATTAAAAAAAATGTAATGAAATCGCGGTATGTAAGCTATTTTATAATCGACTATTTTTAATTAAAAATTATCATAATTCTAAACAATTGATTGTTATATATAATTGATGATTTTTTTCAACACTGAATTGTATATAATTTTAATATAAAAAACTAAATAAATTTAATAATAAAATAATCAAAAAATTCTCAGTGTATAAAAAATAATTGATATTATCCAGAAATGTTCAATATACGATCGATTAATGAATTATTATCAATAGTCGAATTTCCTAATCTAGAAAAATAAAAAAAGGTGTATGATGATAGCTCTCTAATTAATAATATTTTTTAAATATAATTTTAACTTATTAAAATATTTAAAAAATATTATATATTAAAAAGATTAAATACCTCTGACATACGTGATATATTCTACCACTAATAGTGAAAGTACAGAAATAGTTTGTCGAACACGTCGTCTTCGAAATCGATTTGTCAATTAAATAAACGACCCTTTGTTGTTTCAACGATTGAAAACAAATGATGGAATATTACGCACTTTTACCGAATCATTATCGGTTTTAAGGCTTTTATTTTGCGTTCGGTAAATGTATAAAAAAATGGTTAATATATAGGTTTCAGAATTTACTATTATGCGGGTCCACCTGCAGCCACCTGCTGCTTCATGTCGACTTTAGAAGATTTTTTCATTATATATATATATATATATATATATATATATATATATATATATATATATATATATATATATATATATATAGGCATTCAGTACTTAGATATTGCAATAAATATAACTTTGAGTCGCTAACACGAATATTAAATTAATCTATGATTAAATTTATTGAGTAATAATCTCGTATAAACGGGATCTAATAGGGTAATAAACTATTCGATTATACCATTAAAGATAATTAAACTGCATGTTGATTATAATCTTCACTTTTTTTTTTATACTTTATATTAAAATATTACTTTTAAATCGAATATATTATTATTTTATAATGTGTTTTTGTGTTGGTAATATTTTTCGTAGTATAAATCTTATTAATTTTATATTTTAGATTTTGAATTAATACTGTATTGGAAAACCGGTCTTTTTATTAAAACGTAATAAATGTATTATAAAAATTATAATTGTTATTATTAAAGTATAAATAAATATGTTTTTTTATTAGAATAATACAATAAAATTTATTTAATTATGATATACATAAAAATAGTAAAAAATTTCAATTTTTTTGAGTTCTATTTAAGCTAAAAAGTTTGCTTGATATATAACTCAAGTATTTATATGATATTAAATATTATATATATATATATATATATATATATATATATATATATATATTATTCTACGTTTTGATTATTAATTTTAATATTTGAGTCAAACAATTCTTCTTTTATTAAGTTGGATGTGTTCTAAAACAAATATTCACTATAAAACTGGTCAATTTATTGAAATTCATAATATATTTTGTGAATTATTTTTAAAGAATATATATTTTTTAAACATTATTACAATAAAGAGTTGATTTATACGAAATTAATTAGTATCTTGAAAATCTGAATAATGTATTATTAATAAAATATATATATATATATATATATATATATATATATATATATATATATATATATATAGTTATTGTTACGATATATTTAAATTGGAAAAACATGAAATATTTTACATTATTAATTGTCATACACAATAAAAATTTATTGAAAACTATTAAATAATCGATCGTATATTTTTTTCTTTAATACACGAAAATAAAAATTTAAAAAAAAATCGAAAAAATGCGGTCGAACTTCAAAATTTCCATTCATGAATGAAGAGATTTTACTAAATTTTCGTACGAACCGGTAACGATTCCTATTAGTTATGATGCAATATATTTTCACATTATTAAAGGCCTTTATCACACAATTGGATGTGACCTTTTTAACACTATAAAAACGTAACGTTTATTAATTTTTCCATATGAAATACGTACAGTTTTCGCTGCCTGACGTTTTAAAAAAAAATTTTTTTTTTTCGTTATCCCACGTTTCGTATGATTTATAAGCGTGTTTAAACGTTCGCTAATATCCTTAACAAAATACACAATTTATTGACAATAAACGAAAGCGTGTGGTCTTTGACCCGAATCAAATATAAATTATTAATATATATACACACGTTCAAAAAAAAAAAAAAACGTTTAGATGATGTCGAACGGGAAAAAAAACGTGTATATATATATTTTTTTTTTTTGTATGCGGAATGTGTCTGAAATATGAGGCACAGATCACAGTGAACGCGCTTTGTGCGCTATCGATACGATTATTAGACAAGGCTTATTATTGGCTTTCGTTTCCTGTCGTCGATTTTATATATATATATATATATTTTTGTTATTGTTGTTCGCATCGTGTTTTTGGAATTCCAAACTTTATAACAATCGTATAATTCAGTTTTAATGATTGAAAATGATGAACGACTTTTCTAATGTTGCTATTGCAATTTTAATGCTAATAAAACAAATTTAATTTAAAAAAAATAAGAGCTGTAATATTTTTCAATAGAAATAAGAGTGTAATTAATAGATAAAAATATGACTAATTTTCAAAATCTAGATAAATTAGATACTGAAAGATGTAAAGTTGTATTAAAATATAAGGACAATATTTTTGAAGGTATCAAAAAGGATTAAAAATTTAATAATTATAAGAATTTATTAGATATAATTTGTTACAATGATTAAATATATTACTTGAATTATATTTTATTAAGAAATAATGTTATATATTAAATCATTAAACTTTTTATAAAATAGTAAATTTAATTTTTTATAGTCTTCAACGTAGAAATAAAATATAAAGCAATTCGAATATAATATGACCGGAACTAATCAGTTGAATGCACCTGATGTTTATTATTAAAATATATATGTATGAACTTAAATATAAATTTAATCAGATTTCAAATTAAAATATTCAAACATGTTCAATGCCATTTTTATCATTTATAAATTCTGAAAATATCATAATATTTTAAATACACTTTCTTAACATTTTTTTTTATTTTTTTAGGATAAGAATCAAAATATATGTAATGAGAAAAAAATGATATATTCTTCTTATATATTTTTTTTCAATAGATTAAATATATCTCAGCAAAAGTGAATCTTAATATTTCTAATGTATGTCAAAATACAACTAGTCGTTTTATATAATATTATTTTTAATACTACATAGCGAACTTTATAACACTCTAATAATGATTTTAATTAGCAAACATTATCTATAATATCATCAAGCTATTATACGATCGTCAATCATATGACAAGTCACGAAATCATATTTTGAGAAAACGTCGATACGTCAACGAAACGAAAACAAGTTTTACACGCAAGTAAACAGGTGCTAATTTTTGCAAAAAAAAAGAGAGACGATAACGTGGACACATTTCTTTCACTTTTTTTTTTACACTTAGTACAAAATTGACGGTGTCAAAACATCATAATCGATTCTTTAAAAGTATTATTTGATTGAAGACTTGTTTTATTTTTCAACAATAAACGTTCATATGAATGATTTTCTTAACGTATTCCACCTTTGCATTGCACAAAAATACAGGAAAGAATTGCTATATATAATATAATAACTAATTAAGATGATTCAATTTTGTATATCATTTAATTTTTAAACGTATTATTTTTAGTATAAAACAATGAAAAAGATATATAATTTTTTCGCAATATAAATATTCAAGTACATTTTAACATTCATAATTCATATGCCACAAGTAATAAATATTCATTAATATCGATATTAATATTAATATGTCATTCATAAATTGTAAATGCAACGTGTATAATAATATTAAAATTTCCAAGAAAAAGAATAACTTGTAAATATTTCAAGATTTCTCCAAATGAAGTATGATTATTATATATGTTATCGGAAATGTAATAAACTCTAAATTGTCATATATCATCATATTATACATATATTAATTGGTAAACAAATATTTTTTAATATTAAATATAGATATATTTTGATCTTAAATTTATAAAATTCATTAGAATCAGTTTTTGTTTTATCAGCGTTGAATTAACAGTTCTACGTTCAATATTTATAATGTATTTTTTTTTTTGTATAATTTAACATATCAAAAATATTATTTGTTAAATGCATTGCATTTAACAAATCACGTTCAATATTAACGCACGTTTTAGTCATAGTAAAACGAACGTCATACGGAAATCTATCAATTTTTACGATCGTTTCGCGGGCTTCGAACCATAATTATATTAGTCAATATTTGTGAAAAATAAAAATAAAATAAAAATAGTCTCGTCTTGTGACAATAAAACGCGACAATAACGTCGACAGGTGGAACGGATGACGGCATTTTCGTGAATTTATTTCATAGAAAGAAATCGCGCGTTATTATTGTATTGATCGAATACTATTCAAGATGGTGGACGCGTGGGCGACGCCATTTAATCACGTCAATGATCGCCATGATTGGCAGTCAGGTGCTGAATGAATCAAAAAATCGCGACATTAAAAAAAATTGGTGATAATCTATTTCATGTTGTTTCTGATGATGACATTAATATATGACTATTTTTTTTTTTGCAATTACATTCGCATTGTAATTTACATAAAATTCCACTTAGTTTTAATTACGAAAAAAAAACGATCAAAATATAAATATATATATATATACATATATTGTTTTAAAATGTGACGACATGTCAAATATTATGAAAATAAATATACGAAGGTTAGACGTTGAATTTGCGACTCGATCACGTATAATATAAATTGGCACCATATATGTCGAAAGCGAAACCTTGTACTTTATAAGGGCTATTGCATTACATATATTTATTTATAAAATTTTATGAAATAATATTTTTTTATTTTATTTTGACAAACGTACGTTTTCTGAATATGGAATTTAATCAGTATAAAAATAAATATATATTAATAGAAGTCTGAATATATTTTTATATTGTACTTTATAAAATATTTATATTACATATATATATATATATATATAATTCAATATTTGATTAATGAGAATAAATTTTTAAACTATGAATCTAAATTTTTTTTTACTGGAAATACATAATGATTTATTACATTAAAATAGTATGATAAACGTGTCGTTAGAAATGGATTATTATATCGTTCTTTACAATCTTTATTCGTAACGATAATAAATATTGAGAAACACTCATCGCGATGATCGCTAATCAAGTGAACTCGGATGCGGGTACAGGTGCCGCCCAGACCATATGGCGTTGGCAAATCGACCAGGGACAAAACAGACCTTAACTGTTATGCCCACCCATGTCAAAAATGCAGTATATATATATATATATATATATATATATATATATATATATATATATATATATATATATATATATATATATATATATATATATATATATATATATATATATATATATATATATATATATATATATATATATATATAAAACAGCTAAGAAACGAATTTGTCGTCGAATGACCCGAATAAAATTTAATCGTATTAAATTATACGAGTTCATTTATTTATATATTATATTATACACTTGTATCCTTTTATATATATATATATATATATATATATATATATATATATATATATATATATATATATATATACATTCAATATCAGGTTAAGTATATTTAATTAAAACGAGGAAATGAATCGACAATCTGCGTTCTCGATCTGTTGCCATTTTTTGATAGGATTTTCGTGTGAACCACATGTTTCGCGTGAAAATTTCGACGAAAGGTTCGATTGATGAAACCGCGATGATTTTGCATTTTTATTATTATTATCGTATTATTATTATTTTTTTTTTTATTATGTCGGATTAAAGATGAAAGTATTGCGTTTAAATATATAGATAACAGTAAACGTTTGCGAATTACGATTCGATGACGCGATGTAAACATATGTTTTGCTACACGTGACATTATCACAAATTATATGTTAATGCGATTCATATCTATAAACATATATAAATAGGTGTTTATATTATTATATTTGTAAATATTTTTTAATAAAATAGACAATCGATATAAATATATAATATTTTAAATAAAAATTATATATATATATATATATATATATATATATATATATATATATATATAATATGATTAATATGTGAACTAATCAAAGAAAAAAATATATATATACAGCTTATTCCTTTTTATTTAAAAAATCAATAATGAATGAATTTGCCATTTTCTATAATAAAATATTAATAGATCAAAGATAATATGACCTTTGATATATTTAAAAAAAATCTTCCTATAATACTTTCAATTTTTACAAAAGTATTATTCATGTATAATATTTATAAAATATTTTTTTTAATTAAAAATTAAAATATAATCAGAGCTTAATAATATGAACATATTTATATACCGTGAGAACTGTTTTCACGTTTATAAATGAATACTACTAATAGAAAAGCTTGTAAATCAATATTTGAAAACCAAGCCGTTTTCTCTATACTATTTATATATATATATATATATATATATATATATATATATATATATATATATATATATAATATATAATGGTTCAATTTATGCCGCAAAATTTTTATTAATTTTTACGTCGATTCAATATACTTATTTTCTACGTGAATAATTTTTAGTATTAATGCGGTTTCGAACGCGGTTTCGGAATTATAGTGTTTCTTCATATTTTTTAACTGGAAATCGTCGGTTTAATGGAAAAACTCTAACCGTGAGAACACAGTCATAAAATATAATAAATAGTGAAAACTATATAATTTAAATTCAACGCTTTTTATCATATTTATATAATACTAATATATCACATTTTTATTTATATAATTTGCATATAATATTAAAATGGATTTGTATATAGTTGAATTTTAAAAAAATGTTTTACTCGGTAACTAATATGAATTTTTTTTTATATATTTTTTTTTGCATTCCATTTAAGCCTGTTTGAAAAACGCGGTTTTCACACCTGAAGCCCTTAGCCATGTTAAATGATGGACAATAAAAGTGTGGCACGCAGGTCATGTGGTCCCGTGCCGAGAATACATTAGAAGCTTCCAATGTCTGTATAACAAGATCACATAAACAGATATCTTGAACACCATCCGTTCTTATATTTCTCTAACCCTGCTGTGACCAATTTTCTATTTTATACAAAAAAAAAATATTACACACTTTCAATATATATAAAATTAAGAAAATATTTTTGTATTATAGAAATTTTATTCAAAATTAAATTATATATAATCTTAATTGTCTGTAATAATTATGAAGAAAAAGCTCTTATATTTTCAGATTTAAATATCGATAATTATCACAATTTATATAACGAAAATAATATTGAAAGATAATTTGAAACTTTATCGTTATATAACTGGAAATTAAAATCGTATCGCAATACTTTTGAGGGTTAACGACTTGTGTTTTTGAAAAAAAAAGAGCGTGACTGTTACAAGAGCCCGGTTGACAGGAACGAAATCAATTAATAAATATTCTTTTTTTTTTGTTTTTTCTTTCTTTCTTAAAGCCGTCATTATTTTTGCTCAATTTACGGCGTCATTGTGAAGCCATTGCTTCGCAGATCGATCTGTTAGTCTTCTTTTTTTTCTTTCCTTATATATATATATATATATATATATATATATATATATATATATATATATATATATATATATATATATATATATATACGTAACTGTCGATGCAACGCAATCGATAATTAAAATTTTGCATCGAAAAAGATCGAGATTCGAAACCGAAGCGTTAGAGAGAAAAAGGGAAGACGCAAGCCAAAACACCTGTTGCCGTCGAAGACTTGCCAAAAAAAAAGATGATTGCCATAACAGAAATGAAACTTTAAATAACAAAAGATATAAGTGCATTTTATCTTAATTTAAATTAACAAATGATTTATAAATTTAAGTATATATATATATATCTTTTTTACGTTATGATAATCATGATGAGAGTTGAATATTTAGTTCTGTATTCATTTTTTTTACATATAATTTTAACCACTAGTCATGAAATGTGTTGTATATCTTTAATTTAAGAATATTGATTAAATTAAATAAAAATGAATAAAAATTTTATCGTAATTTTTATCAAAATTAATAAATTTTTATTGAAGCTTGAACTTTGTAACGCCATAAAGTTTTATTTTTTAAATTAATATAGATATATGTTTACGTGAAAAAAATTGATTGAATATATCAGAATTAATAATAAAAATTTGTGAAAATTTTTATATAATAATAATAATAAATTTAATTTATATATTGAAAATTTCTGAACAAATCAAAAAAAATGTAATTATTACTTCAATATATCATCAAGTTTTATAGTTAATATAATATACTTCAATATTGAATTATATACAAATATATCCTATTGTTTATAAGTTCCAAAAAAAAAAAATTCAACCGTTCTGCGCGAAACGAGATAACGAGACAATGGCCCGTGGAAGAAGAGATTAAAAAAAATCTCTAAATTCTTCACGCCGCGTCAAAAAACAACAGATGGCTTTAATTGGTTTACTCTCCTATATAGATATATAAATTTTTCTTTTTCCATTTTTTTTTAATCTTATATTTTTTTTCCACGCTCCATTATGAACGGAGCGTCGATTATTGTATCGATTCGTGTTCCTCCTAGTTTTATTATACCGATAATTATGAGTATTTATAATCGTAGAACGTGCGACGACGTCGAGAATTCGGCGTGATTATAACGAGGCGATGTAATTACGACGTACGATTGATCCATTAATTAAAATAAAAGATCGCCGACCGTCAAATATAGACCTTTTAACAAATCACGAGATAACTATATATATATATTTTTTTTTCTCAAACTTGAAATCGATACACTTGCAAATGAATGTAATTTTTAATCTTATAATAATTAATTATATAGTAAAAAACCGTATATCGATATAGGATTTAAAAAATATAAGAATATATTGTAGGTATTCTAAATATTGTGGAGACTTCAATGATCGGTTGAACGTAAAACCCAGTTTGTTGCCTTATATAAATTATATTTTATAATATAAAACCAGAGCTTTGGAGGTCTTCATCCATATGCGTAGTAAAAAGGCGACGCTTATATTGTCGGCAATGGTATTGTTACAAAGCGGTGGTCTTCGTCTAAGCCTCAAGGCGAGCAATTTACCCCGTTGGCGAAGAGGGGACCGATTAATAAGGCGCGACCGGTGAACTCTAAAAGACCAGAGCCGGCTTTACTTTTTTAATTGCCGCCCATTATGAGGCCAACGTGGTTTATTGAGACCCCCCCGAGGAAACTGAACAGTGTATGCACCATATACGTCGTCGACGACGTGCCTACACCGCAGTGCAAAAAAAAATGCGGTTCGCTTTTAGAGTCCGCATATTTATATTATACATACATATATATATATATATATATATATATATATATATATATATATATATATATATAAAATAATAATAATCATAATCTCTAAGTGGAAAGTCTTTATATATATAGATAATTACGTAGAATTCTATTATATATAATCGTGATTTCCTATGTCCCGATATGTGTTTCCTTTTATATATAATATAATTAAAATTTATTATAATAATAGAATAAATTTTAGTGTAAAATATGAATAAATTTATATAAAATATTTAATATATTAAATTCATATTGTTTTGCAGTATAGTATACATGCCATTAACTGCCATTATTATGTATGCATATTTCAGCCTTTGAACGCATTTAAGTGCTTCTTCAATCGGCAAACCGAAAACGTTCTGATAAATTGATAATTTTCGCAAAATACGACCTCAAATTAATTTTTCATTGCGTGTAAACAAACTCGTTCGAAAATAACGCAATATATATTTAAAAAAATATATTTTTTTAATCGTCGAAAAAGCTCTTTCTTATCTTTCATGCAATAAGTCACGTTTTAAAAATATATTAAATATAAATCAATCTGTAATATTTAGAAATACACATTTCCGGTCTATTGGTAATCGGCAAAGCCATTATATACGCTATCAACCCAAGTGAATAGACGCCTAAATTTCTCAAACAGTTCGCTCCAATTTACAACTTGACCATTTCTTCGATAGCGATAGTATACTGATATTGATTCGGATCGTGAGCAAGTCATAAATTCGACTAATATTTTCGCTGAGGCGCAATAGATATTGTAAAAATTTAACGGAGATTAAAATACTATTTTACGATACGGCAGCGGCGTTCCGTGACATAATTTAATATATAAAATACATTTATATTTATCATATTTTAATAATACAGCTTTTTTTAAAAAATCCTGGTTTTAGTTTCATATATGTTTTTATACTTTAACTATCATTGAGACTCTTGTAGATGTTGTGTAATTAAAAAATAATATATATTCAACATATTAAAATATTTTATATTTTTTCATATATTTTTCACTCAAATATCAGAAATAGAGTCATATATTTTTCACTCAAATATCAGAAATTTATTTAAATTAAAAAAATATAATATTTTTTAGTAATATATGTATAAAATTTAAATACATAGTATATATACAATCAACTAAACTTAAAATAGATTAAATTTGATATTTATTTATATTTGATACGTCACTGGAATATAACATATATTGCATAAACGTTTTGCCTTGGGTTCAAACTTCGGGTTAACTTTTATAACAAGAAATCCGCCAATACAGATTTATTTTTAAACGCTTTCGTTACACATTTACGGCTTATAAGTCTTAAAAGTATATTTAATATATTATTTCAGGTTTTCTAACTATCAAAATTTTATATATCACAATACAATATAACGGTAGAAATAGTATTTTTTTTTGTTTTATAAAATTTAAAACATTAACGATTATCCGAAGAGAAAAAAATATCTTTCGATGTTGTCACGATTCAAAATTATGATTGTGACCGGCTCATAGAGATAAAAAAAATAATAGAAAGGTTATTTTCTTTTTCCACATTATGAAGTGCCAAAGTGATAGTAATGAATCATCTCAGAAATGCAGTGGCTCGTGGAAATACTTCGTATATTTTTTTCAACTTAATTGACCGCAGCATTAAAATGGATTTAGTTGGAAAAACGTCATTATAATTTTTGTCTAAGCGTCGTCTGTTCGCCATTAAAAACCGTAATAATTATAATGATTATAATGGAATCTCGTCAGTGTGTCGTACGCCATAATTATATATATATATATATGTATAAAAAAAATGGCTTGTAAACGATTAAAAATTGAGAAGCCAAGTCGCAAGAAACCAGTAGTATTTACGAGCGAATCGCTCGTAAAATTATAAGACGCGTGCGACGTCCGACAAATAAAATGTTTTTCCTTTATATATATATATATATATATATATATATATATATATATATATATATATAAAATTTCGCACTAAACAATGGAAAAAATGCAGTAAATCATGAAACGAGTGTTTCAAACGTTATTTTGTATTTAATAGGACGTTCTTCGACCGCGCTTATTATATACGATTATTATTTTTATTTATTTTTGATTCATATTGAATCATTTATTATATATAAGTATAGTATGTTGTGTAATGATATATATGTATAATTAAATTATCGTACTGATTTTAAAATATAATTCAACATTGATATCTATATATAATAAAAATTTACAATTACATATTTTGAAATAATGTTTTTTTTTAATTTAAAATAATCATATAAAAAATGCTTTATATTTTTTTATTGAAAAATTTAAAGAGTGCAACGTTTATTTATATACTAATTTTTTTTTACTATTGTAGTAATTATGTAATATTTTGACCCGGATATAATGCTTGGTATACAGATTTGAAAAAAAAGTGTTGGCACGAGCTGAATTCGTAGTTGTATCATTAGGCATTATGCGAACGGCCCACCTGTATGTATGTGCGTTCGAATTTATCTCTTATCCAGTTCAACGTATATAACGCGGTGCAGATAAATCATTGTTGGCCACAAAATGAACGGCGTAAAAAAAAAAGAA
Organism: Leptonema lineaticorne; assembly: GCA_024500535.1. NCBI lineage: Eukaryota > Metazoa > Arthropoda > Insecta > Trichoptera > Hydropsychidae > Leptonema > Leptonema lineaticorne. The sequence goes on along the minus strand of JANIJI010000006.1, from coordinate 8,637,287 downwards.
ATATAAAGAGAGATAGAAAAGTAGAGAGAGAGAGAGAGAGAGAGAGAGAGAAACGAAATACATTCCTGGCTTCGTAATGAATCATTAGGTATAATTTGTTTAGAGGCAGATGGTTCAGATACTGTCGCTTTCTAGCGATTAGTTACTTGGTTTTACCGCGTGAAAAGATCGAGCATTACGCGTCTAACACTCACCGATGTTTGTGTATGCATTGTTGTTGTGTAATTTTGAGATAAAAAATGAAAAAAAAAATAAATAAAAATAAAAATACGGTGGCTATACGGCCACCGGGTATTTTGAAAGATATTTTCGGTAGACGGGCGCTGGTTTTTATGTGTAAAATTCAATTGTTTGCAAATTCAATTTCATTCCAAATAGTTCCAAAATGTAGTATATTTTAATATATTAACTCTTTGCACTCGAGACGTTTCGTAGTGTTTTTTTTTAGTCTTAATTTTAAATTATTATATAAAAAAATATGTATGCTTTTATGTTTTAACATTTTATATATTTGCTTTTTATGGTATTTATTGTAAAAATTTTGAAATGTTTGAAAAATCGTTACAAAGAAATTAATAAAAAATAGTCATTGTCGCGTTTTGATTTTTGACATTAATCCAAGTGATGACCAAACAACACCTTTAAATTAAAAATAAAATTCTGAATTTCAAATAACTATTTCAATACTAAATTAATATTAATGCATTAATATTTAATTAAATATTTTTTAAAATTGAGTCAGAAATTTCTGTATCATAAATCTCAAAACTGTCATCTCTTTTTATATGACAATATAATATAAAGCTGAAATCCTAGTTCTACATTCAACCTTTAAATTTTTTATCAGCTGTTTTGACATATTACTTTATCACAAAATAAAAAATAATAATAATTATTAACATTCGTTATAAAAGGCGATCTAAATCTAAGAACTGTTGTATGATAATTAGACATAATCGTTTTGAATAATTAAGAATTATTAGTTGTTATAATATATAGTTCTACTAATATTAACCAATAACATTTTAATATGTTTTATTTTTAAAAATCTTTTAGTAAATTGATGAATTCTAAGAATGTTTAAAAAAATCTAAAATACAGTATCAACTATTTAAAGATATAAATATCAAAATGGATTGATTTTTATACGGTATTCAAGATTGAACAATTTATCATATTTGTCGCAATATCAGTACTATTTTCTTTCACTATTCATTTCTTTATGATGGATTATCGCATAAAATTGTTATCATAACAATTCATCTGAAAAGAAAACTTTGTACATGAAAAATGATTCGATATTATAATATTTAAATCGAACGAATAAATCAGTGTCCGATAGAAAGTATTATATATATTATAAAAGCCCTATGAATATTGCATTACAAATTTCAGATCGCATATTCAATGTTTCGATTTCGACGTTTAACTGTTGATCATTAACAACGTACAACGCTATAAAATAATTAAGACGACATGCAAATAATAACATGTCGACGTTAAAAATATGTTATTTTCGTATGAAAAAAAAAAAAAATATATATATATATATAAATTAAATAAATAAAACGGACACGCCCAAAACATCAGAGCAAAACTGGCTAAAACTTCCTCATCTCTTCTAGCATTTGAAGATATTGCATCGAGAGAAAGACGGAGAACGGCAGCCATATGGCGCCTTCTACTACGTATTGTTAAATGTGTTTATATATTCGTAAGGGCTTATCAACCGATTTTTTTTAATTATTAAAAATATATATATATATATATATATAAATATTTTTTTATAATTTTATACAAGTAAAATTGAACGCTTTTCGTCGACACGATCGATAATGATCGAACGTCGTAACCGTATATGGTCGTGCAAACGTCGTATTGTGATTCGTTATCGCTTTTTAGCGCTTCGTTACTCAAGAAAAAAATATTATGAAAATTATTATTTATAAACGTAACGTTGGTTTGATTATATATATATATATATATATATATATATATATATATATATATATATATATATATATATATATATATATATATATATATATATATATATATATATATATATATATATATATATATATATACGATCGGTGACAGATGATTCTGTAATGATCAATTTGAAAATTTATCGTTCCTTTCATCGTATCAATCATCGCAATGATGTGTTATATAATTATCGTATATATATATATATATATATATATATATATATATATATATATATATAATAAATTGTTAACAAGTGACGAAATATTTATAAGTAATATCGTGAAAATTATATTTTATATTTCTTTCTAATTTGAATTTATAAAATTCTTACTAGTATTATAAAATTGTTTTATTTATAAATATTTTTTATATTATTTTAAAAAATTGTCATGTGATTATTGAAAAATATAATATATAGTATCAATCATGAATTTGTAATTATTTTTGAATAATTAAATCTCAAATATATTTTAATTATAATAATATGAAAATAACGATATTTAAAAATTAATATAGAATCAATGATTCAATTACACAAATTTTTTAAACCATTGTCATATGAATATTAAAAAAATATTATATGAGTCAAAAAATTGTATACAGAATATTTTAATAATTAATACCAATATAAAAATAATGACGTTTGAAAATTAAAAAAAAATTCTATGAACCAAAAATTTATAATTATTTATGAAAATTTATATACAAAAAAAAACATGCTAATTATTAATACTAATATGAAAATAATGATATATGATAATTTTAAATACAATCGACGATTCGGTCATGCGAAAATAAATCGTATTATAAAATTACTACTAAAAAAAAAACTATTACATCATATCACTTATATACTAAAAATTAATAATTATAAAATTAAAAAAAAAAAACGCTTGAAAACACCTAGAATGGAGGCTTGCGGTCGAGCACAAGCCACAGACAGGTTCATTTGTTGACCTCTGGTGAAGCTTGTACTTACTGTAACAGTGCACTCTCGCTCGCCTCAAGTCCACCTACCTACTTACTTTACTATACGAGGTTCTTTATATATATATATATATATATATATATATATATATATATATATATATATATATATATTTTACACTAAACGGAAATTATCCAAATAACAACATATATTTACATTTATTGGACAACGCGACATGTTAGATACGAAATTTGTGAGTCGAACACACATAGTGTTAAATATTATAATATAATAATAATAATAATAAGAGGACCGCGAGTTTAAAATGAGCGGCTTCACGTTCGCCGACTATAATCCACTAGTATAATAATCATTTTTCTTATTTACATAATTGAAAATAATACTTTCGTATAATATTTATCGTCGCGACGATTAACTGCTACTATAATGTTACCGTTCTCATATTTATGAACGTGTAGATTATTAGGAAGTAACGGGAGATAAGTGATTTTTCTACTTACAATGACTTTTACTATCATAAAGATGCCCGAAATATTCAATATTGTACGATGAATCTGAATATATTTGAAGTACATATATAATTTGAAAAGATTGAAAATTATTACTAAATCGAGTAGATTTTTCTTAAATATAAATATTGATGTATATATTTAATATATTAAGTTATATTATTAATAATTAAAAATTTTCTATTGATTAAAATCGTTTAGAAACGAACAATAGAGGTTGATCATAAAATCGATGAGTCGATCTAATAAAAATTAATTGACGTCACAAATCTTCAAAAACGATGCATTGAATAATCGATAGTAAAATCGACAATTAATTATACAGTGCATAAAATCTGTATAATAAAATATAATTTTAAATATCATATATATTCGTGTATTTCTAAGATCTTTGATATATTATTCCACTTTTTCATCATATTTATATATATATTCGTGAGTACGAAGTACGTGCGTTTGTACTTAATGGGATTTGATGTTTCGTGAAAATTGTTCAAAATGAGATTATGAACTTGAAGATGTCAGAGAGCTTATGCGTTATACTTTCACGATTGTTTTTCCGAATATGTGTGTGTGTGTTTGTGTGTAATATAATGTGTTTCGTGGGTCAAAAGAATGTACAAAAGGCAGGAAGGAATTTGTAGATGTTGCGATAGGCTTCTCGTCCCACACCATTTCAGATTGTACTTTTGTACAAGGTTCGACCTGCACCCAGAATTGCTACATTTTATAAGTACAAACTCAACACCGGTGGCACACCGAGGTTAAAACGGAAACCATTTTCTCTTTTTGCCGATTTAATTAGCATTTTAACCCTCACACGTATATTTACATCGGGATGTCGGTGAACGAACGACGAGTGTGCTATTTTAATTGAAAATATCTTATTCATCTCAAAATACTATTAAACATAAAAAACTAAAAATATACGTGTATCAATCAGATATATGGATATATTATATATTTTTTATGTCATATTATTATCAAAAGTTTGATAACTATAAAAATCATACATCAATCATTTACGCATTATATATACTTCAACATAATTATAATTGATTAAAATACGATTTAAAATATATGAATTTAAATGCATTTTTTTTAATTAATTGATAATTTATATCTAAATATAAAATAGCTGTTAAATTTAATCTCTCTATTATATGAAAAGATATTAAACACGACTAAATTAGACATGAGAGGCTACCAAATTTCGTATTGTAAAAATTAAGATATACACATTTTGAATTTTCGCAAAGTCATAAATAACGACGAAAATTTTCGAGTTATCATATTTCCTAATTTATTCGCGGGAAGCTTGGCGTTTTTTTTTAAATATATTTTCATAAATAAGAAGAAAAGCAAGCGAGCAAAATTAATTTGTTAATATTTAAAAGTCAGAAGAGAATGTATCGATTTCAGCTTCTCGGAACGACGTTTAACATTTTCGTTAGTTGGATTGTTTTTTTTTATATTATTATTTTTTATTCTCCGAGAATTCATTATATTAACTTAACGATTTGAAGACGTTAAGAATTAATTTATTATATTTTTTTTATGTCGGGGCGAAAAAATGTTGAGTGATGACAAATGATTTGTGAAAAAATGGATATTAAAATTCTTGTATGTATATATATATATATATATATATATATATATATATATATATATATATATATATATTTTATTGTCGAACAAAAAACCGACTTCGATATATGGGTATTATTTTCAGAATATATTAAATTGTCTTTTTTTAACTGTTTATAAAGTTTATCGGTAAAACACTTAGATACTGATTTACAATGATTTTTAGTATGTTGAAAAATTCAGATTTTTTATATATATATTTAGTTGTTGATTTTTTGAAAGGTTAAATACTGATTTTAAAAACATAATTGTGTTGGTCAAATAATATATATATTTTTTTTAAATACTGAAAAATATTAAACGCTGTATATTTAAATAATAAAATGTATATTATGGCTTTATTAATATTCAACGTCTCTAAAATTTTATATATATATATATATATATATATATATATATATATATATATATATATATATATATATATATATATATATATATATATATATATATATATATATATATATATATATATATATATAAATATAGAAAATATATTATATTATTTAAAAATAATAATAATATTGATAATATACAATAAAATATGTACCGAATCATTATCATTGAAAATAATATGTTCGACATTTATATATAAAGCGTTCAAATAAACAGACATCGCCGTCATTTTTTAATACAAAAATATATGTAAATATTACGGACACGATTTTATTTAATTATTTTATATATTAAAATAACGAGGGCACCATCAATTAAAGTGATTTCTTGTTATTTATTTATTTTTATATTTTTTTAGCAAGTGCTACCGTGGTGACGTATGGCCGACTGATCGATGAATGCAGATAAGCGTTTATAAAAACGGGTTCCCAACGGTCAATGTGTCAGGTTTCAATTGACTCATTAGGCATTTTTCGAAGAACAGGACATGTGGATTCAGGTCCGTATACAGGATTTAAAAAATAATATATATATATATTGAAATAAAATAAAAGAAAGCTCGCATATGAAATACGACAGATTTTTCACATAACTAATTAAAAATAAACCCACTTATATAATTATAAATATGTATGAATTTTTTTTACGATATGAAATATCGAAATATTTACAGAAATAATTTATCGAGTCGCCGTGAATATTTTAGCACCATAACGAATAGCCCGCATGATATCTGTTAACTTATTACTATTATTTTGTGATGCAGCAATAATTATAATCGTTTGTATGTTAAATCGTATTAAAATGACTCATACACACTTTTACTATTATTGCATATAAACAATGCTTAAAAATAATATTAATAATATTAAAAAAACAACGATTTTTTCATTGAAAAAAAATATAAATACACAAAAAAAATAATATTTACAGTGATAAACATCATCGAACATCGGATAGGTTTACGATGTCGTGTTTTTGTGTAAACGGCACTAAAGGCTTCTTCTCCATTTGTATTTTCGATATATATTTTTTTTCGGTTTTATTTTCATTTTTTTTTTCGTTAAAAATTTACGGTAAAAATGCTCACATATAGTTCGGTACGCTTTTATACTTCCATAAGTGGATAAATATTGTTGTTTATCAAACATTGCTCATTCGTATATATACCATTTTTTTTATATATTATAAATAAACATCTTTGTCCTTTACTAATTTATAATTTGTTTTTTTTTTATATATTAAATAATTTAAATTATAAATATTTTAAATCATAAATATGACAATGAATAATTTATATTTATTTAAAATTAATATGCATGTAAATAATTATCTACAGATCCAAGTCTTATAATGTTAAATATATTAATTGAGTTATTATGATAATATAAATGTTGTTAAAAGTATATAATTCTTGAAACACTTTATTCATTATATGTATATATGTTTGATAATAGTTACAAATTTTATATATTATCTTTTTGTTAATAAAATTTTACATTACAAAACGAAGTATATATAAAAAATACAAAAATTACGAAAGACAAGTGTCCTAATACGAACCATTAGACAAAACAAGAATTAAATCACTATCGAACAAAATAATGAATATTCATTAAAATACGCCATTAGCATACGTATTGATATAATCAAATATAACCACATTAATATATATATAAAAAATCGCATATATATATATATATATATATATATATATATATATACAATATATATATTATATATATATATATATAATTTTGCTTTTAAAATTGTGCTACGATCCTTGAATTTCGCTATTGAACCGTTCTCTAAAAGTCTTCGAATATTTTTTTTTTAACAATATATATATATTATTGTTCTTCGTCGATTCGAAGGTGTCGAAACGGATCTGACCTCTTATTGTTATCGGATCTGCGATAATTGATGGATATCGATGAACGGTACTTCGCCCCATAGATTAATGACGCATCCGATCGACAATAATAAAGTGCTAGAGCTTAATAAACGACTGAGGTCACGAGCTCGTCTACGGGTTCTCTTCATTTTGAAAATCGTAAAAATTGCTAAAACATCTATAGTAAAATTGTTCTATAATATATATAAAAAACCTTCTTGAGTTCATATATGAAAAAAAAATACCGTATATTTATCCTTCAAATTTAATGTGTTATTATATATGGAAAATTATCTACTAATATGCATCATTAATGATTGATCATAATATTATATATACGATATAAATTCAGCTATAAAATGTCAGATGTATTAATATTTTTTTTTATTATTTATAAAAATTATTGAAGTATTTGTGTTATAATTTTCACAATCTCGAAGGTTGTAATAAGAGTTATAAAATTATTTTGAAAATATTTTCGATTATCTATATTTTATTTTTAATGACTGTAATAACTGTACGATAAGTTTATCTGATTTCTATGATATTGATTCCTGATTAAAATCCGGTTTCATAGTTTTAAAACGTATTAACTATATTTGCACTGCTTCATATAATTTATTATCACAAATAAATAAAAAATAATATTTTTTATATATTCATCCATGAATTATTTTTTATATATTATGAAAAAAAAAATATAAATAATATAATATATATGGTATATCTATGATAATAAAATAGTAATTTATTTTAATCCTATAGATTTAGCTCTTTATAAAAAGATGATTTTTCAATCATTAACCCTTTACACTCGAGAGGTGCAGTTTGATCACCATTTAGTAGATTAAGACAAAAATTTGACTATGCACGACGAATTCTTCTATATATTATATAATTTTATGAAATGTAAAATGATATTATTTCAAATACAGATAAGATTTTCTTATTTTAAATTAGTTCACAATTAAATAAATACTGAACGGACTGTATTTTAGGTATTGAAACTGTGAATTTATTTTGGTTCAATTTTACAGTTGAAAGATTATTAAAGTTAAATTTATCAATAATGATAAAATTATTATGTAGATCAGTATACTTTAAATATACTGTTTTTTAAGAAAATTTCTGAAATGGTGTCGTTTTTTAGATTTACAAATTTGTTCAATATATTCATATATTATATATATACAATCATTAAACAGCAGAATTATATAAATGCATACATATTTCATGTATAATATAATAATTTTATGTATGGAATAAAAATTTCACCAATAACACTGCAAAAACGTTTCGAATGCAAAATGTTAATATTATATTTATATTAGTTAATTAAAAATAAAATAAAAATATAGTGCATAATTAATGATTTTTTTTTTCATACATTGAATGTATGCAATATAATATAAGCGCGAACCGCACAATGTTGTGTCGCGTCGCCAATCGTGTCCAATACAATTATATACGGGCAAAATCATCCGTAATACAAGTTATACAACGGCGGGTGGTCCCGTGCATATAGTGTAGAACTATTCGTGTCGTAATGCCGGTACACGTCGCTTAATGTCAACGCGAAGCGATTCTCGGTTACCGCTAATCGATTTGAACGCGCGAACGGATCCGTTCGAAATTTTCCGAACGCGGGAAAATTTCGCGATTTCACCGCGAGAATTTTCTTGTGTAATCGTCAATATTTTTGTATTTATTTATTTATTATTATTTTTTGATTATTTTCATTTTGATATATTTAGAATTATTTTTAAATTAATTTTGTATGTGTGAAATATTTTAGTATTGAAATCGAAAATTTTATTTAAAATATATTTAACTAGAATTTTTTAATATTATATATATATATATATATATATATATATATATAAAGTGTATCGTTAAATGTGTTGTTATGACAATTATGACAATTAGAGGAGGTTATGTTGTATTTCTCCGCGCGTTCTATAATTTGCCTTTATATTAATTCTTATTATAATTTAATTGAATTATCAAAATTTTAAGGTATTATAAAATTGTTTTTACATATAAATGTTTTAAATTAGATGCACATTCGATTTTTAATTCTAAATTTTTTATTAAAAAACGAAATTGGTACAATTTTAATATATTTTTAATATGAATTAAAATAAAAAATTCTATACTAATATTTTTTTTAATTTTTAAAATCTACAATCATTCTTTATTCTATATATTAGATGATTTATTGATTTAAAACTTTTATTAAATGTTTATATATGATGATTGGATATTGAGTTGACGACTCGATTATTAAACAATACCACTTGAGTATAAAAATTGGTTATAAAATAAATATCTTTTAATAAAATAAATTATTAAAATAGAATAAAATCAAAAGTATGGAATTTATATGTTTTTTCCAAAATTCTAATTTTGAATATAAAAATATCGTATTTTTCAAAAAAAAAATCACAAATAAAATATTTAAAAACATTCTTTATTTACTATTAATAATCATATATTCAATTTTTCCATGTATTTTTTTAAGATTCCATTTTTTCAAAAAATACACATAGAAAACTTGTTATACGATATACAAAAGCAGTAAATTAAAAATTAATTAATATACAAGTTTTCTAATTTCCAATATGAATATTCAACATAATATCGAACTATAATACAATACAAATTCGACGATGGAATTTCTCCATATATATATATATATATATATATATATTTACAAAAAAAAACTATATCGATAAAATATACCTATTTTTTTCACCAATCGTTTTTGAGCAACTTAATTTCGATTCGCATTATGCAAACAGCCATGAAGAAACGAACATTATCCATATTTATATAAATAAAATAGAAAAATCATAGGAATTTCAACATTATTGTAAACAAACATTAGCAAAAACCGATACCTATTATATATATATATATATATATATATATGTGTGTGTGTGTGTGTGTGTGTGTGTGTGTGTGTTGCGGTGGTCCGTCTATATAAACAAATAATTATTTTAATCACCACGGAGTCAAGTAACAGAAATATCAGTGTTAAAATGTATTAAGCGCCATATTAATATAATATATAAAATATAAAGAACGATTCCCGGTTTTGAACGGCGTGACGTTTTTGTTATTTAAATTTTTTTTCGGTAAGCGGTTTTTTTTAAGAAAAAAATATCATTTAATTAGAAATTTACAAAAATAAAATAAAATAAAAATGATCTTTTCGCTTATTCAAATTTATTAAATATGTATTTAATGCTTTTTTCGATCGCATTTGCATCTGATTATGGTCGAGTTTTCTATTTGTTTTTCGACCGCGTAGTAAATTTATATCGTATATAACGACATTCAGCGTTAATAAAATCTCTTTTTTAATTGATTATATATATATATATATATATATATATATATATATATATATATATATATATATATATATATTATTTTGATTTTATAGATGGATGAAGTCGAATTAAAATATTTTTTTAATGAAATAAAATAAAATATTATTTTATGCGGATTTTATACAAAATAAATTCCGCAATTTTATTATTTAATATTTTTATTCGCATTATTTTTAATTATACGACTTTATTAAAAAAATATTTATTTAATTTATTATATATAAATTCAATGGTAAATTTATAATTACCATATATGTACTGATTTTATAATAAATGAAATAATTAAAAATTCGTGATTATTATTAAATATTTTTATAAATGTGTTATGAATATTAAAAATACTATTTATATTACAGATTCTAAAACGTCTAATTATATTTAAAAAAATATATAAATATCGTATACTAGGAAAATCTTGAAATCAAATAAAAATTAAATTATTATATTAATATTATGAATTAAAAAAATACAAAAAGAGCAACAATTGAATAAAAAACGATTAAATTTAAGGATCGCATATGCAATTTGTAATGCGATCCTTGCGATCGCTTTAATAGCATTGCAAAATGCCTGAACATGACCTCCTCAGTTTTTATTTTACGAAGAAAAAAGAAAATAATAATTTTAACATTAATAAAAAGTGTCGGAAAAAAGAGTTAACCGAATGCCCGTGACCGCAATCGTTTTCAACCCTGAAGATGTACGAAAAACGAGGACACGGAAGACAATGACGTCGTGAAACGAAATAAAGAAAGAAAGAAAGAATATTGTTTCTCGGAATCGTCAATAATAAATGCAATAACGGGAATAATATTTGACTGCACCGTAAGTAATTTATATTTTAATATATTTTTTTTTAATATTTAAAATTCAATATTCTAATATTTGTTTATAATTTATAAAACATGCGTATATTAAGACATTTTATTTTTTTTATATATAAATATATATAATGAAGTATGCAATATCTCTGAAATGAAAATCTGAAAATTAAAATTATATTTTCATTAAAAAAATTATACAACATTTTTAAATCAATATTTCGCGGACGAGTATCGAAAAAAAAGCTCGTTAAATTTTCGTTTTTCGTTCGCTTTCTGCGCGGCTTTCGTCGTCTTCCGGGAAGCTTTTTGGGCTGCGAAAGTTTTTCGAGTGAAAATTTTCGAGGGCACCCGCAAATAAACGCCGAACATAATGGGTCGTTAAAGTGATTCTTTGCACAATAAAAATATTATAGGGGTCAAATAATACGACTCCGCGAACCAAAAAAAAAAAAAAAAAAAAAATGGAAAAAAGCTCGAGCTTTTAAAAATGCGACTTGTGCGATCCAGTCGTAAATTTTGATTTCTTCCGCCTCAAAAGATATTGCACGTCCTTATTTTTTGGAATGAAACGATGTTAAAAAGCGAATAACACCGATTTCCTTTTTACTACTCGGTAAATGTGTAGCCATCTTTCTTTTTTCCTTTTGTTTTGTCTTTCCTCGTTTCGACCTAATTATCAATAGTATTTTTATAATAAAAATACACAAAGTATCACATTTATTTATATTAACTATTTTATTCTAAATTATCTAAAAATATTTTAGAGAATTATAGAACTTATAGACCAATTAATATATTATATAATATATATGTAATATTTTTTTTGAAACACATTTTTATAAGTGGACTAAAATTAAAATATTGTATAATAAATATTATATTTTAAGCGATTTGTTTTATGTCAAATAATATACCAATATTTTAGAAAGCTATTAGATCTTAGAGAACTTATAGAATAATTATTATAAAAAAAATGAATAAAGTACTATTTAAAAATTAATTTATATAAAATTCACAAAATATGCTGTATATAAATTGAAATATTTAACGATTTGATAAATCAGAATTTCTAAATATGTTTTTGATGTTAGTCTCTAGATTATTAATTATACACTGAATATTTAAAAATTAAATAATTTTTTTCCTATTTATTTCAAATTATCCAAACTTTTGATGATAACATTTAATCATGAATATTTATCAATGATTTTAAATCGATACAAAAATTCAACAATGTTTAGTCTATTAGACTATTTGTCACAATACAGATTTTTGCAATTTTTTTTTTTATGAAATAAATTAATATCACATAATAAATATTAATATCGATAAATTAATCGTCCGATGAAATGTATATTTTTAAGTGTTATTTACACAAAATATAACTGTTTTTCCATAATGTAAATGTATATATATAATGCAAAGTACACGGTACTTGTTCGTTTGCGGTTTACACTGGCCGGGATGAAATGCGATTCAACACACTAGGAAATTTGAAATTGATATTTCTAAACTGCGACGATATAATATTACGACGTTTTCTATCGCAATTGAAAACGTAAGATGTATAATTTCACGTTTCAAGTGTTCTTCTGACGTTCTCCGTTTACCAACATTTTATACGACGGATGATCGCGAATATAAAATACCAAAAAAAAAATCTTATAATAATATTTATATACACTATTTACGATCTAATAATTAACACTTTAATTGCCGCGTGCCGATTTTAGTATCATTTTTTTTAATTAATTATCTATAGATCACATTGTAAAATATGAAAGTTGTATTGTTTTGAATTTATCACTTTTCATTGTTGTTGTAATTAAAAATATGCATTGTATTCTGCATATATATATATATATATATACAAGATAAATTCTAATTTTCGTCGCATAAATTATTAACATTTCCGTTGAAACGTCTTGTTAGTATATCTTGTTGCGACTATAATAAATCATGAAAAGTACAACAGCTACTGTTCAGTGCAGTACAATAATATATGAATATCGTTATATTATAATAGCGATGTTGAATAGGAAATATATTGACTTGCAGTTTTGCAAAAAATAAAAAAAAAATAAAATCTCTATATAATATATCGTATGATAATATACGAAATATTTATGATAATATTTTTTCATCGATTTTAGAAAATAATATGGAAAAAAAATTGAATTACTTATGATATATGTGAATTTTATTTTTAGTACAATAATTGAGATTGGATATTATTTTAATCAAATATTTAATTATAATTATGATTGAGTTACTTATAATAATTGTATAATAATTAATGTTTAGAATAGTGGAAAACTTCATTTTTGAAATTTGATATTTTAAGTCTATGATGATGCTCGTTCAATTTTAAATTTTTAAATGTAAATATTTAATACGATTGCATCAATTAAAACGATTTAGAACTAAATCACTAATAAAAAGTGTATTATTTCCGACGTTGAACCGTTTTATTCTGTTCGGTTGAATATTATATTTTCTCCACACATTTCACAAGACAATTTTCCATGAACATAAACGAGTGAAATTAATTAAAGATTAATAATCTGTTGGTGATCGTGAAACTGTGATAACAAACATGTGATCCGATATGAAATGGCGTATTCATTCATCTTGAATTTACCGTACAGTAACCGCTGAGCAGATCAATCACGCAAATTGCAGCCACAATTTTAAAATAAAAACTTTCTATTAAATATAAATATATATGAATCTGCACTTTTATAAACGACAATAAGATCGATAGCCACTATCGAGCCGTGTTTGACCCCGCGCGGTCAAGGCCCCGGTCACAGTGAGAGCGGCCAATCCGAATTTCAAGGTTCAAACAGCAAATGATCAATAGAAGGTAATGGCATTTTTTTTTAACTTTTTTATTTTATCGCATGAATAGAATTTAATAAAATGCTATTATTTGATTAACTTAACTATTTGATATTATAGAGCGTTCGTATTATGACATGTATTATATTTCGATTATCGTGGCGTATTGAATTTTATTTAATTAAAACTGTCAATAATGCATTCATCAATAACAGATTTTATGATATTTTTAATTTATAACTTTTTTTTTATTTTACTTATATTCAAATATAGAATCAATTATAATAAAATTTTATTATGTCAAAACTAATAATTTTTTACTTGAAATTAATTTTCCTTTATGCCAATATAAAATTTAGATAAGTATTTATAATTTAATTATCATAAAAAATAATAATTATCTAACATTCTGTATACATGTTTTTTTAAATATTACCTTGACATTGATATATATATATATATATATATATATATTTACTGTGACCGTATCATCAAAACGTTCCCATGAAAAACACAATCGACGAATATATAAACCTATTCAATTTGAAGCAATTATCTTTTTATTAAATTTAATTATTGCGAACGAAATGTTAACATTGCCTCTAAGGCATCGATGTACTTTGATCGTTTTATTTATTTTTTTCACCCGCTAAATCGAAATTTAATTTCACAATTAACTAATAACCCAAAAAACAACCTGCACAACTTTACTAACAATATATATATATATATATATATATATATATATATATATATAAATTTTTAATGAAAAAATATATATATACTCATTATTTTTAATATGTTTAATAGAAATTATTTAGATATTTTAGTAAATTTTTATTTAAAATCGATATATAAAATCATATTCATATAGTACAGATTATTTTTAATATATTTATATATATATATATATATATTTTTTTTTTTTTCATAAAATGCTTATACCTTTTTGCGCTCGATTGCGCTATATTAAAACAAACTTGTATGGGTTCTATAATAGTGCGAATAATACAAACCGCGAAAGCAACCAGTTTCTAGCAGATCTAGTTGCCTTCCAGGCTATCAACTTCAACTTCATCCTTCTCGTGTCTGAAATATTAGATCCTTATCTTTGGACGTGTGTTGTACTCTTGACACACGCTCATTTAGAGGGCATAGATTTATTTAGAAAGTGAGTGATTTGTTTTATAAATATATATATATATATATATATATATATATATATATATATATATATATATATATATATATATATATATATATATATATATATACTATGAATTTGTACGAAGAGCATTGTGTCGGAACAACAGGTTGTATGCGGTTTATTTTAACGACGATTTATTTATATTGAAATCGATTTGAATCGTATGAGATGAAAAAATAAATAAAAATCGTAATGTCTAATCGTTAATATAGTATATACGTTCTATAATCGATTTTTAGTAATTATTATTTTTGATGACATTTTTTTTAATGAGAGACTAGTTTTTAATATTATTTAATGATTTTTTATATGATTGTTTAAATTTAATTTTCATGTTAAAAATATTATTATTATTATTATTTGGAAGTTCTAAGTTGTATCATGACATAATAATTACGATTAGATTAAAAAAAATATCCTTTTAATTATTATATAATATTTATTTTGTATTTGTTAATTGATGTATAATAAATACTCTTAAATCAAATTAACATAAAAAGATGTTAATTATTATATTTTAAACCGATAAATATAACTTCATAAAATAGTCATATATATGTATATGTAGAATTTTTTCAATATTTATTACTATATAAGTGGCGGAATAATAATCTTAATATATATCATATATCGTATTATTATTTTATATAAACAATCTATATAATTAATGCATAAAACTAAATAATTTTTATATTTATTTTTTAATTTATATTTTGTAATGAAATATATGGTTTGCAATATATTTTAATAACATGCACGATCATCGTTCAATATATAGATAATTACCATATATATAATTAAAAATATCGATATAATGAATATTTTCAATATATGGTATATATATAATAATATATAATATACATCAATTTAAACCTATATTAAACAAAATACCTATATAAACTATTTTAAATCACATTTTAACCGACAAAATCCGGTCATTAAGCAAGAATTCCGATTAATACGTCGCGGCGAAAATTGCATGTGCGTGCGCACGTGCACAAAACCGACTGAAACAATCCTATTATACTAAATATATATATATATATAGAATGTTTATGTATATTTTCAGTACCAAGAAAATGACAAATGATCTGAACGAAGGTTAAATTTACAACTTGTCACTGGCATTGGCGCCAGACAGTTGCAGTCTATCAATCTTTTTACCGGGGAAAACGGGCGAAATGTTCCGAGTAGTTGAACAATGTCGGTCGGAAAATTTCGCAATCGATCCGGATTATTGTTATTATTATTCGTATATTTTCTATATATATATATATTTAGTATAATATTGTAATATAATGTTGATTGTGTTGGTAGAGCGAACACGTCATCGGACAACAGTATCAAAACATCTCTATACTAATAATAACCGACTAGTCTAGGTTACGATATTGTATCGATAAGTTTAAGCGCATGTTCTCAAATTGTTCTCGGTAACAAATTGATTGTTTAGTATATATATATATATATATATATATATATATATATATATATATATATATATATATATATATATATATATATATATATGCTGTTCTATATCAATTATTTTGTTTAAAGTGTTCGCGTTGTTGTTTATTGTGTTTGTTGCGTGATACGCTTGGTTTTGCCTTAGAATGATCTAATATCGATTTTGATTTATTTATATAATATTTATATATAGGATAAAAGTATTATTATATTAAATTTAAATATATTTTTTTTTGTAAAAATATAAAAAGAATATATTTTTAAATTGAAAAAAATGATTATTTTATTATGATATTTTTTTTATTACATATTCATTGAGAAACATGTGTCAATAATTTTAAATAAAAAAAATTCACAGTACTTTTTTTATAACATGTCAGAAAAAAATAAATCTGTTATAAAATATTTAAAAAAAAATAAAAATGTATTATTTTTATCCATATTAAAGTGCAAATATGATATAATTATTATTTGTAAATATTCGATATTGCATTTTTTTGAAACATCATATGAATTAAAATATTACTGTTGAATTCAATATTTTTCACTATTAAATTTAATGAAAACTTTAATGAATTTTAGTGTAAAATTTATACACAATTATATAATATTTTTTTTAGATGCTATCTAGCATAATATATTAAAAACTTCAGTTCGTTAAAAATAATATTCTAATATTTATTTATATATTTTTACAACGAAAATAAAAACAAAATCGCCATATTTTATATCTAAATTTAATTTCAATTTATCTACATTATATATAATATAATTTTATCATTAAAATCATAATACCGATATATATATATATATATATATATATATATATATATATATAATTTTCAAAATGGAGAAAAATTAATAGAATAACACGTATCATATAATTTATACGTTAACTTGTATTCTGTATAGAATCTATAATAAATTACGACGTATAGAATACGCCAGTAATAATACTAGTATGATAAAGATATAAACTATGTAATATTATGGATGTATCATTTGATCATAATATGCGGCAATTTCTCCGTTTTCACTTCGCACCACGTGAATAAATAAAGTTGTAGATTCAGCGCGCTGATATATCAAGTTGTGCATTATTCAATTTAACGAGCGAACAATTAATAAGATGGCTTCGAAACGTTCATATTGCCGGATATTGAATGAAAATCAGTTTTTTTTTCATATTATTAATGTGATGTTGCTGAAAAAATTTGTACATTGGTCTACTTGTTACGAATTGATATGAATTTTGATTTAATTATTGCATATTCAATTGATATTTCGAATTAATATTATAACTGAACTGATACATCATTTTTTCTTATAATAACTTTTCATTATTTAATGGAATATAAATAAATATCTACTTTAACAATTTATTTTTTTTAGTTAAAATTAACAAAATAATTTTAATTGGTTAATATTCTGTGAAATATATATTTTTAAATATAAGAAAATATGTATAATAATTTTTAGTTCGAATCTTACGATGATAAAAGATAAATTTGTTACAGATTATTTCATATCGTATTATTTCTTTGAAATAAAATAGGTGATATATAAATAATATTATTTTGTAGAGTGTAGATTTTCAAAATGTATTATATATTTTATGTCGAAATTAAATGTTTTTAATATATTTCGTCTGAAGAAAATTTTTGTTATATTATCATGATAGATTGTCAGTGTGAAAAGTATGAAAAATATTATAATAATAATAGAATATTTTTATTTAATATATTTAGACAATATATATACAATATATATATATAATTTATTTTAATAGTCAAATCTCAGACAAGCGTTTCATAAACAATAAACACACAAATATGATGACTAATATGTATTTAAATTCATAATATATATATTACAAGGGCGACTCGAAAACGAAGCCAATTGTAGAAAAGCTGCATAATTTGAAAAGCTTCAGACGATGAATATTTATATGCTGTAAACGTATTGTACTTGCATTTTAGAACATTTATCGTCGACGATTTACAATAAAGTATTTGTAATACGACCCGTTTTTAACCGCGCATTATTATTATTATCATGATACGGTTACTAGACAATAATTTCATGTTGAATAATGAAAACGAGTGAAACGCGTGTTGTTGTGTGAGTCACGGACAACGAATCGATCGGATAATTCGTCTCTGTGACGTGTTTTGTCGAACTTCAATTATTATTATATTATATTATTACGTGTCGCTTAGTATATTGAATTTATTGTACGACTTTAATTTTATTACAGATATTGCGTATTTTGATGTTTATCACTATGAATTTAACATGTTTTAAATTATATATATATATATATATATATATATATATATATATATATATATATATATATATATATAAATTTTAAGATTTATAAATTAGTTTATTGAAATTGAGTTATGATATTTTTAATGTTTGATATTTTTGAATCAAATTGATAAATGTTAAATTTCAATTCAGTAATCGTGGATAAATTTTTAAATATCGATTTTATCTCCATTAAGATATTGTCTATAAAATACAATGATCTTTCTGAAAAATGTGTATAGATATGATTAAAGTTTTTCTTTAATATATGATTTAAATATATAAAAATATAAAATAATTTTTATATTTTGAAAAAATACATTTTATTATGTAAAAGATTATTTTTAGTACAAAAAAAATGCGTTGTTTTTTTTAAATAAAATTTGTTATTAATAAAAAAATTATAATTTCAAATTGAAATTATTATTCATTGATTTATATATTTAATTTAAAATATTATTTATATTATATAAAATTTCGAACAAATATTCTATAATTTACAGTAACAATAATAAACAACGAAAATATTATAATTTAACATCATACTAATTTATATATATGGTAGATCTAATAGACAACAATAAGAATATAAAAATTATTTTAGAATTTTTCATGAATTAATTTTTAAATAATAAATTGACGATAATATGTATATTTTTTTATATATATTAAACATTATTCATTTATTATATTATAAAATATTTTAATGAATAACCTATAATATATAATAATATAAAAATGTACCTATCTAATATCGTGGTATATTTTTAAAGCTTTCGTTCGAACATTTCCTATATTCAACATCAATTTTCACAATATATATATATGTATTAACTTTCCCATTTTCCACGCATTATCGACGCATATATTATGTATATAATGTATGCATTTACATTGCTTATAAAGCGAATACTGATTGATTTTACAATCGGTGTTTATTCGCTTTCCACATAACTTAGCGTTTTATAAAAGCACCCGGGGCGGCCATCATCATCGTTCGCGTTGGGCTCTCAGTCTTGTCAAGTTCTATATATATATATATATATATATTGTGTGTGTGTGTGTAAATTGTGAAATTTGCTCGAATACATGCATTTTAGTATCGGGCTCGGTGATATTTGCAAAATGTGACCGATTCAAGTGCAACATTTTCCTCTAATTGGTAACACAGACGGCCATATAGACCGCCCAGGTGCATAATAATGGTAAACGCCAATAAAGATCCGGAGCCGGCGCGATCTAAAGCGGATAACGAGCTTTCCCCTCGGTCAGGTGTCGTGTCGAAGCGCGAGAGCTTTTAAAATCGACGAGCTTTCGAAAGTCATCCACAACCTCAATTGTCACAAACGACAAACGGATTAATGTGAACAATGCATCGACTACTAGTAGAATTGTGCCAAAGCGAATGCACAACTCTATTATCGACTTAATTTCTGCTATTGAACAATTCGAAGGCACACACACACACACACACACACACACACAAACATACACGCTTTTGTTTAGGTTTGATTCCAGTTTTGAATGAAAATTTCTGTTTGAATATATTGTTAAAATGTTTATTGATTATTGTTGCTTTATTTTCAATTCAGTATATATATATATATATATATATATATATATATATATATATATATATATATATATATATATATATATATATATATAATACATTGATCTATCAAATCTCTTAAAAAGGTTTTTATATGATTAAAACTGTTAATTTTTTTATATATATATATTCGTTAACTGCAATATTTATAAAATAATTAAAAATCCATTAAATAAATGTATCCATTTAAAAATCATAGGATTTTAATGTGTTTTTGTTATTAAATTTTTAAAGGAAATTTTCAAAAAATTATGATTTTTTTCTGGTAAATTTTGAAATTACATACAATAAACTAGGACACATATTTTTGTTAAATTTTTGACAATATTTAAAGTTAATATATTGATTAACAAGAAAATTCGTTTATTCCTAACTAGAAAATTATATAATATTTATTGCATTTTCTGAATTTCAATATTTTTTTTTCACAATCATTTTATTTAGATTAACTTAATATATGTATTTGAAATTTGAGACATGTTTCAAAATTTTGCAGATAAGATTTATACTTTAAATTTATATCTAAATTTAGATATATTTTGTTTTTTTTTTATATAAAACATTTTTATAATATACAAAAAAATTCATAGATTAAACAATAAAAACAAAAACATAAATTTTATCTATCATTAATATTTAAAAATATAGACTATCATTGAATTAAATAAATTTTAGTGATATAATATTTTAGTAATAAAAACCTTAATATATATATTTTTTTAATTAATCATGTAAACGTAATAATCGATCATATTCGACACATTTTCACTGCAATATCAACGCTAAATATCGCACGCAAAAAAAAAACAAAGACAAAGAAATTAATTATCGCGCTTTAAATTCATACAAAATTGTACGAAAAAAAAAAAACACTCGATATTTTATTTTTACAGTTACATTTTATCGCTGAAAAATGAGTTCATAGCACGTAGCACAAAAACCCTTTGTGTTTTAGCCGCCTCATTTTTCAGTTTCGGTAGTCGACACGTTTCAAGTGGCATTTTTGCGGACATTGTCGTGTTAAATTGAAAAATTGCGACTCGGAATCGCACACGACTCTATTACACGGACCATTGCTAAAAAAAAATCGAATTAATCGCTCGATCGAAACGGAACACTGAAGTCGTCGCTAAATCGAAAAAGCTCTCTCGCAAAGTCGAAACATAGAAAACGTGACCGACAACTAAAAATATCGGTAAAGCCGAATTTATAAATGGCGTCGTTTATATTATTGAAAAGATATACCGAATAACAGGTTGTTCCCGACATACAATGTACGTGACTCGTACCAACAGGTGGACCAGAAAGAAATTTTCAACCTGGCAGACAGTCGATCTGTTAAAAAAAACCAGTAAAAAAAAAAAAAAATTCTTAACGAGTTCTTACATGACCTCGGACAGTCGGTAAGGTACATCTAGATTAAACGAAGGCGTATTATTCGAAATCGATAGATTGTTTGAAAATTATAAACTATAAAGCGGATCTGTCGGAGAAAATGAAAAAGCAAAAAAAAAAGATTGAGAACCGTCCGATTGGAGAAATGTTTTCGTTTTTATGCAAATTAATGACTCGATACCGAGTTTTTAATTTCGCAATGCAACCATATGTTCGAAATGTTTTAA
This sequence comes from Leptonema lineaticorne, assembly GCA_024500535.1. Classification (NCBI taxonomy): domain Eukaryota; kingdom Metazoa; phylum Arthropoda; class Insecta; order Trichoptera; family Hydropsychidae; genus Leptonema; species Leptonema lineaticorne. The sequence goes on along the minus strand of JANIJI010000006.1, from coordinate 8,614,616 downwards.
TATCGCATGGTCATTAATAAAAAAGTTTCATTGATCTTTTTAACTACGAAGATTCGTATAATGCTATTACTAAATCGACTATTACTGTTCAATGCGATTAAAATCTGAAAGATATAAACGTAATAAATTATCATGTCATAAATTTATCTATGATCCTTATATAAGAAGACGGACATTTTTTTTTTAAGTCGTGTCCACTTTTGAAAAAATATTCTCATTCAACAGATTTTGATAGTTTTTTAAAGTATTTTAAATATTTTCATTTAACTTGCACTGTTTGTTGGTTTGTCAGAGTGGATTTTTACAATCAATTTCTTGACCATTTTCCATTATCAAATTGAGTCGAAATTTTGCATACTTATTCATTCTCGATAACAATATACGAATCGAGTAATAAATAAATTAATTAATTTAATAAATCATAAGAACAAAGATCTTTTTTAAAATTTGACTTTTAGACTGAAGACCTCTCTTATTCGGAATCGTTGGTTTTTCTTTTAAAACTTTTTTCATTCATCATATCACCGATATATGGTATACATACATATAATTAATTATTATTTCAACGACAATTACAATATTAAATTTCATACATTTACCGTTAGATTCCGTCATACGGCACCCGAATCGATTGTTTTTATTGTCACATGTGTCGATCGATTTCTAATCGTCTCATTAAAGTTTTTACTTACGGCTTCATATATTATAATATATATATATATATATATATATATATATATATATATATATATATATATATATATATATAATATGTCGAATCTTTGCTTCTCATCTCGTTTGTTCAATAAAGGTAAAGTAGTCGCCATGTCCGACGTTGTACGATTGCCGAATTTAAGTGCCACGATAACAATCTAACGAACGCCATTTACCGAGCGAGAGTAACAAAGATCTTTGTTATTTTCTTTACTAAAATATATATATATATATATATATACGTATACATATATATGAAAAAGAAAATAAATAAAAATGTACATTCGGTAGGTCGAATCATCTCATGCGAAAAGAATTATATTGACTCCGTTTGACAGACTAGATGTATGTCTTACTGATTATTGCATTGTGAGAACGTGGGCGTGTGGTAGGTAACATACTAATAAAATTAGGTTAACATACAAAAGATGTATATATATATATATATATATATATATATATATATATATATATAACAATGTACGATTCCTACTCGTCGATGCATTGTAAACGTTAGATAACTATTATATCGCAAATGTGGAAGGTAGAAGAAAGAAAATATAAATAAATAAATAAATTTAATCGTGCACGCGTCGGTTATTTAAGATCGGATTAGGTGTACTTTAATAAAGAGATGACCACCCACCTACGTCGTATATGTATTATATATATATATAAATATATTTTTTTTTATATATTTTGAAACGACACCTCACTAATGAAGCTCTCTCACCTGATACTCACCCACTTTACATATTCAGATGCTTTTAACCGTAGTATTTACTCGGTGTGCAAACGAACATAAATCTACATCTACACGAATGCCGAGCACACGACATAAGACATTAGCTTTTAGCGGTTCGACGTACGAGAATGTCCATTTTAAAAGCCACCCTCGGTACGAAATTCTAGTGCGACATATTCAACAAAAAAAGAAAAAAATTATAGGAATTCACGCACATTGTATAATAAAATAGATAATGAAAATTGACATATATTTTATCGGTCGCATTGATGTGATCGGTATTTTAGAATGTATATAAAATTTATATTTTACTATTGATATAGTAATCCTGTGTTTTTTTTTTTTTTTGGCGAATTTTTACAAAATATTTATTTTGTAGATTTTTTAAATTATATATGCAAGTTTAAAAATTTTTAATGTATGAATGTTTTAAAATAAACAGTTGCAGTACATGTATGAAAAAGCATGAGAAAGATTATTAAGAGATTGATAAATAGTTATGTAGAATATAAATGTATGGTAATGGTATATAATTATTAAAATAATGTATAAATATAAATTTTCACATATCACTGCTACGTGTTGAACGTAATACCTGCGATAAATGAAGAATTACTATAATAAGTGCCGATTTTTTTATTAAATAAAATATTATTATATTAAAAATATTTAGTATAAAATATGATATAAATCACATTTAATAATTTATTTTTAATAATCAAATTATTAAAATTATTTATATTGAATAATATATTTTAAAATTGTATTACTGAAGACTCAACCACATAAAAAATATTTTTTTTTTTTTCAGCATTAGCTCTGATCAAATGAGTATAATTAAATCGTGCATTTTCAAGTAAATCCTGAAACTTTTCAAACACACCGAGTTTATATTTGTTAATTGCATACGATGCAGTTTACACGGCGGTCGTTCCATTATTATTACATGAACAACACATAACAGCAATAACCGGGACAAAAACAAAAAACTTCTAGGTTCTATTTCAGTATTGCGGATTTAGATCAGTATATGTATTTGGTTTATATTGAAATTTGTGTGTGTGTGTGTGTGTGTTCATAGATATACCGGTATACCACGTTCATAACAAAACGAATATAGTATCAAATGGTATCATCTCGAGGAATTTTCTTACTAATGAATGGTCTCTGTCTTCGATTCTCAGGCATTGGTACAACGTTCACTTATGTATAGACAACGACATGAAAAAGGACAAAAATATATATAAAACTATTTCATAATATATATATATATATATATATATATATATATATATATATATATATATATATATATATATATACATACATATAAGTTTCAAAAAAAATATAATATTTTATATTACTAATCGAAAATAATACGATCACTATATAATAAAATATATAGTAGTCAAAAATAAATAATAATAATAATAATATACTATTATTATAAACATAATTTAGTAGAGCAATAAATGTCTACACCTAGAATTTCGCCGAATATTAATATATACCGTTTACTGATTATGTTTTTAATTAATTCTTTGCATTCGAACATATCATCAACATTTATAAACAAGTTTTTTTTATTATTTAAAACGATCCTGTTTACTAATGGCAATTAATAAATATAACGATTATAATAAAAAAAATATATAAATGAAACAGGTAATCAATGTTAACGAAAATCGTTAACGCTTTCCCATCCGCCTTTATTAAAATTAATATTATATTATATATAACATAATCATTCGGTATAATTATATTAATTATATTTTTAAAATATATATTCATTGGCGCCATTGATATTGAAATGGTATAAATTATTGTTAAAGAGTAAATCATATACTACATATATATATATATATATATATATATATATATATATATATATATATATATATATATAAGAAAAATTCGAAAATTCATACTAAAATGGTGAGAGTCAAAATTTTATTAAAAAGGGCCATCTTGACCAGGTGTTGGAGTATCGTGAGTCGATACAATCACAAGGTCAAAATGTTCACCTCCAATGTTCATATCCACACGTCTTCGACACTAAGAAACCGTCGTATCTCGAAGCCGGAATAAAATAAAAAAAAAGAAGGTAATGTGAAAGTGTTGCTAAAAAATAAATTAAAATATGGCGAAATCTAATTTTTTTTCGTATAAATATATATATATATATATATATATATATATATATATATATATATATATATATATATATATATATATATATATATATATATATATATATATATATATATATATACTTCGTCCACTTTCTCTTTAGTATATATCAATGATCTATTTCCGTCGTTGTTGCACTTAGCGTAATTACGACGATCGCAATAAGGGCGAATAATAATGCGCGCGTGCAAATTCACCCGTCCGACGAGCCTTTATAACGGTTTCAATCGAGTTAATCTAACGACGCGAACGCAGCACAAAGGCTTCACATCGCTGCTTTTGCTGTCAATCTAAATTTGTTCGCGGCTAAGTAATGAGCTTTCAAACTGGTCTTGATGGAAATTAATCTGTGCTTTTTTAACTCTATATATATATATATATATATATATATATATATATATATATATATATATATAATTTTAATACTAAAATTTATTTTATAATATAATAAAAATGATATTATAAGTGTTTGTATATTTATAAAAAAAATATTATAATAATATAATATAATTCCGCTCTAAACTTATTAATTATTTTTTTTATTTTTAAAATGAAAAGTTACATATATGTAAAATATGATTACAGTCTAATTATATTTTATTAATATAATATTTTATATTAAAAAATAAATAAATGAAGATTATGGTAGATAATGGGTTAATTCAGGAGTGAGAAAACTTTTATTTTTTTTATTTTAAATTCAGATGCGTTACATTCTTATCCAAATTTTTAGTTTTGATAGATATTTTGAAAATTTTCTGAAGCATATTACAAATTATCTCTGGATTATAATGCGCAACTATTAACTCTATGATGCGACACAAGTTGGTTACTCAAAAATTCATATTCAAAACTAAATAAATTTAATATTTATAAACACTGATTTTATTTTCAATACCATCAGAATTTATATATTATTTTTATATTATAAAATAAAAACACTTCATTATATGTAAGCAATAAATATAGAAGACTCAAATTAAAAAATACCTATATATTTTCTTCTATATAAATTTATATATAGAAAAAATAAATAAATAGTATATTATATATATATATATATATATATATATATATATATATATATATATATATATATATATAATTTAGAATTCACTAGAATAGAATCGAAATACGATTGAGCGGTTCGCATTACGTATTTGCCAACTATTACGAATGCACTTTTATGTCCTGAAGGAGAGCGTGTAGGAAACGTAATTGCTCGTCCCAACGGGGCAGAAGTGCTCTCTAATGATCACGATGCATATCAAACGAGGTCACGACCATTGGCCATCTTGAGACCTGACGATCTCGAGCACTTTACCATTTTCCATTTCCAGCTCGACAGCGTCGTGCCATATTGCTGTGTGTTCGTTGAGAAATGGCTCGCCCTCGGCGAGGGGGGGGAAAGGGGGCAACGCTCCAGACATCCCTTAAAAGTCAATATTTATTAATAGACGCTAGTTTAATGTGAAAATTATTGAAACGTTACTAAATATACTTGTGACTAATAAAATTTTTAATTATAAATTTGCGATTTATTACATATATGTTATATATATATTTTGTCGTTAATGTGCAAAAATTGGTCAGATGCGCCATATTGTTGATATGTACGAATATCATAGAAAAAAGTATTTAAAGATTTGATTCATATTTTAACATCTAGTTTAAGGGTGGCCAACAGTATTGCATTACACTATTACGAGTCTATCAATGGCTATTTAGGGTGTGCTAGTTGATCACCGCACACTCTAGAAACGTTGATTTGTGTTTAAAAAAAGTACTTTCTAGTTTATATGATTTTTAATTTAACATTAACATATATAATATTACCTAAATAATACATAATCAATGTTATTATTATATATGGAAAATTCACGACTCGCTCAACTTATATATCAAATTATAAATTTAACCACATAGCCTAAAAAGTAGTATCAATGGAATATTTTAATATATTTATTCTCATTATAGATAAATATAGATATTTTATTTAAGATAATCTTATTTCACAAACTTAATGAACAACATCCACTGGTTTATCTGAAATTATATAAATGAAACATATCGCAGAATCACCTTACGTAACCGCAGTTCAATAACTATTAACGATTGTGGTCAAATGTACTGCAATAATTAATCATACCACTATCAAGGTTAGATCAAGAATGCTCTCTCGGTTAGTTCAACTTACCGAGTATATAACGATTAATCGGCTTTCTATTGTCTTCGGCGAGAGATCGGCAATTTATCTATGACATAGGTCATCGTTACGTTTTGCAAAATTACCCGCAAGAACACTATATCTAAAGTTTCTAATTAACCCGTTCGCCAATTGCACTAGCTCAAATTGTGAAATTCACAATTTTGTCTATATAATGATTTATCGTTGAAAATATGAAGCATAATAATATATTATATATAAAAGATGCGTTATAAATTATACGAATACCGATTCAAGTATATATATATATAGTCTAATTGAAAATACTAATATAACAAAGAGATTCGTGGCGTGAAATATATCAACGGTATTCTATTCGATTTGGAATATGTTAAAAATTCGAACGCTTCACCGGGATTTTATTCATCGAATACGCCGGAAGCGCAAAAGAGGCGTCTTCCGGGTGCGGGTTCGTTATTAATTTCGCACCACGGATCCAATTAGAGCAGCGGCACCGCAAAAGCTTGGGGCAGATATCGAGATAGAGAGGCCGGTTCGGTTTAATCGGTCGGATGACCCGAGCACCATTACCAACAAATTAGAACCGACGGTGAAAATAACCGCGTTCACCGCTTTAACCGATCGGATAGTGAAGAAGGCTTCGTTTTCAAAATGTGTACGAATTTTTCAAAAAAAAAAATAAAACAGGATCAAAAATCCTTTTTGTCCTTTGTGGCAAGTAATTAGTAAAATTTAATATTTTTTTCATTATATATATATATATATATGAAACAGATTCATGTTATTGTTTTGATGGTTACTTTATAATATTCATATCAAATTGAGAAAAAAGTACATATTATTCAATGACTAATATTTGATTAAAATTATAAGTCTTACGGTGTAATTAAAATAAAAACTATTGTCATATTTAAAAACATAATTTTGATTATTGAAATTAAATATATAAAATTTAGGAAAATTGCGTATAATAAAAAAAAATAAATTTACGATAGTTTTATATTCTGAATATGAAAATTTTTATATTGTTAACATCAATGTCATATACCATATATGAATTCAATTTTTTTTTTGTGTATAAAATTAAATGACAACGAAACGTCTAATATTCTAGAACATCTTTCAATCTTGGTTTTGGACAATGCGAAAGGTAACAGTCACATAAATAACAAAAATAAAAAATAATAATAATAAGACCGTCTCATAATAAAAATTTAGAAACTAAATTGACAAGCCGTTGAAAAAAAATCCGCATAATATGAAAAAAATATTATATATATATATATATATATATATATATATATATATATATATATATATATATAAATCGTTTAATACGATGACAAATTAATGGCGTGCGTTCCAAATTGGGCACACAGACCACTTTTGTCTGTTAACATAGACTGTCAAAAACTTTCCAAGAAGACGCCGATTAACCTCGTGCCGACCCTGATATTCGGTTTAATATACTTTAGAAAAAAAATTTAGAAATGGATAATTATTAATAATTATCATCGAAAAAAAAAATATATATATATGTCTGTGTGTGTGTGTGTGTGTGTGAGAGAGAGAATGATAGAACTACGTGATGCTTGACTTTTTCCTATTCGACATTAATCAACCGGAATTAGTATCCAAGACTTGCATAATGAGAATATAAAGCTGACAATTTACTCGTTTCTTCTTAATCTGAAGAATAATGTTCGGATGAATTGCGCACGTGGCTTTTTAATTAATTTATGGGATTAAATTATATATATATATATATATATATATATATATATATATATATATATATATATATATATATATATATATATATATATATATATATATATATATATATATATATATATATATAGTAAGTCGATTGAATAATGGAACTAGCGACCCGACAAACGATAATCTTCAATAAACCGCAATTTCTCAAAGTGTACATCGATAATCGTTATACTCTGATTGTCGAAACTTGAATTTGAATATCTCGGAATAAATTATTTTTCAATTTATTATTATATAAGATTTATGTTGGTTATTTTATTATTTTATTATTTCGACATAATTAATTGTAATTATTGTAGTTTATAACTAAGGTGACCAATCATTTTTTTTTTTTTAGGTAAGAAGTCCTCTTTGAAAAATGATATCCTTTTTGTAAATTTTAGTATTTGATCGATTTTAAGATTTTTTAAATTGAAAAAAGGATCTGTTTTGGTGCCATTGAAGATTTGACGGCCTTTTCTTTCCAATTTAAAAATTTATATGATTGTTTTCATTTTGTTTTTCTTCTAATTGTCAAAATTATTGAGTCATTAATTATTAAATAAATATTTAAAAATTAAATTATTAAAAAAAAACACTAACAAACAAATAAATTATCGTTAGTACTCAAATATTTTCAAAACAATCTTCAATAATATATAAATTTTCTAACAATCAAACAAAATAAAGATATTCAATATATATATATATATATATATATATATATATATATATATATATATATATATATATATATATATATATATATATTTACCATCATATAATAATTTTAATCGTAAGATTAATTTTTATAATATTAACGCGCCGTTGAACCGCACCTTTTCCAAATTTATAAAAATCGTACCCGCCAAAAATAATATAAATATATAGATATTCTCACACGTAATTTTAAATATCGAAAAATAAAACTAAAAAAAATCCATTGATAAAATATTACGACGCGGCTTATGCTAGATTTTCCTCAATAAAATACAACATGTACGACATAATTTACACAATTTTTTTCATCAATGACAATCGACAAATTACCATCGATTACTATTACAATAAACGAAACGCGAGTGAACATTGAATAAAATCGAAGTTGTCAACGAATTATTATTATATATATACACACACACACACACACATATATATATATATATATATATATATATATATATATATATATATATATATATATATATATAATTTTTTTTTGACATGATAAAATAATATTGTTATAGTGAAACAATGATATTTTCATATCTGATTGCCGTTTTGTATTGTAGTTCATATTTTTCATTCATATTATTTATTTATATAGTTTTCCAAAAGTAGATCCGAGAAGAAATATGCTAATTTTTTTTTATTCAAATAAATCGAATATAAAATATACAATATATTCATATATTTATCTCATGATTTGAAATTACAATATTTTATGTTCAATATTATGTGTTGCATATTTTAATAAAAACGGGAATAATCAATTTATTTCAATTAAGTTTGAAGACTTTTATTAATTGAATCATATATTGTTTGAAAATTATATATTTAATACACTTAAAAAAAATATTTATTAAATTATATAAATTTATTTTATTCATCTTAAATGAATAAAATATTTTTTTTATAGATCATAGATTAACATATATTTGAGACGAAGATTAAATGAAAAAAAAATACATTCTGATTTATGTAAAAGTTATAAAAATGTATTTTAAAATCATATATATATATATATATATATATATATATATATATATATATATATATTTATATATATATATTATTATAATTAAATAATTAAAAGGGAATAGAATTGAATAATTTGTAAATAAGTGATTCTTGCTATGGACTAACAAAAATATGAATATTTTTATAACTCCTACATCATTCTAGGACATATTCCAATACTAGATAATTGATATTCACACACACACACACACACACACACACACATATATATATATATATATATATATATATATATATAAAGTCTAACTTCCCAATGTGACAAGTTTTTTTTCTCATTTTTGAACTAGCACAATACTCATAAATGTCGTTAAAAGTAATACATTCTGTGTCGAATATGAAATACAACGTGCTAAATTTTATGATAAAACCTAATTGAAATAGTCGAATGACAACAACAACAACAACAAAAAATGAAAAATCACTATACAACCAGAATGATCCTGTAAAACCTGTATCCATTCACATATTGTGTGCGAATTTATAATTCGTTTTATTCACGATGGAAAAACTTGTCCAAATGGATCATTATGAATAAGTGGATACGCGTGTATTATATAATATATGTATATTGAACGAGAATATTGATTTTTGGTTTTTCCCAAATAAAAAAATAAATATATATATATATATATATATATATATATATATATATATATATATATATATATTTCTATTATATTATTGTGCGCGATGATTCAATGCGAATTGTTTGCTTAATGCTTTCTATACATAAAGACACAATAAGAATATGTGATCAATAAAAAGATATTTAGATATGGATATTGAAATTAATTTCGGTAGATTTGTCATTGTAAATTAAATTTTATTCTTGTTGAATGTGAAAATTTGCGATAAAATCGAGTGTATATTAAAAATAATTTATTCTACCGTGAAAAAAAACTATACAATTACAATGATCTTGATCGTAATAAAAAATTAAATATGATAATTTAAAACTATTTTAAAAATTTTTAAATATTGATTTTTTTTATATTTTAGTTGAACTGTTGATTCATAGATAAACTTTTAGATATTATTTTTCATTGATATAATTGATTTATTGCCGAATCGAATTTGCGACTTGCTTGTCATTAATAAAATAGATCATGGAAAAGGTGTTCGTTTTTTTTTTAATAAAGCGCATACAATAATTTATTTTATTTTTATTTTCAACTATAATAATATAGTTCATAATATAAATTGAAATCGTTGACACTCAGATTCAAACGTATGATTCAAATCGAAATAAATCATTACTGCGACAAAAAATAAACTAAAACGACTGAATGGTTGACTTTTATGAAAAATATTATTTTATAAAATTTAATTATAATAATAATTTACTCAAGTAAAATGTCCATGTTTCAATATAATTAATATTCAATAAAAATTCGATGACGTGTCATTACGTTAGGTGTAGATCTGATGACTCGACTTTATAAAAAAACCAATATCTCGAATTTCAAACAATAGAAATTTTACTATAATCAAATAATTTTAATTGATTTCAAAAAAAAAATAAATATAGAGATTATTCATCTTTTTTAAATACAATAAGTCAATCAGTTATTTTGCAGTTACTATTTGATCACTAGATAAAATTGATTTAATTTTAAATATTTTTACTGTATTTATAATATAATATATATAGAATAGATATATTATATTTGAAAAAAAAATCAGACAAAAATAAGTTGACCTGTGAACAAAATTATTTATATATATAAAATATAGTATATACGTCAAATATAAGCTTGCAATAGTTAAAAATGAATTAATCTTTCGTATAGAAAGTTTAATATTATCAAAATAAATTCTAAATCAATGCAACGGAACCATTTTAAAAGAAACACACCCATTCATATCAATATTTTTTTTTATATATACCGTTTTTTAAACCATCATTATTAATTCTGTCGCCTATCAGACATTACAAATTTTACGTCAAGAATCGACAACGGCGTTCAAGAAAAGCGACATATATTTTATTTTATTTTTTTTTCTTATATACCACATTAAAAAAAAAACGGAATTCGACTAATCGATCGTGTTAATCTAAAAACCCGTATAAACAATATATATATATATATAAATATACAACGATTATTTAGTCTAGTTTTAATTACGTTCAAATCGATCGCATTAATCACACAAAGCGTAAAGTTTGTGCATTTGCTTTATATATAATACAACAAAGTAGTCGTCGACTCGATTAATTCTAAATAGAAACGATTTCGTAAAATATGTTTATAATGAAAACGACATTATTTTTTTTTTATATTGGCAACGTTATTCACCAGGAAGAAAGAATTCGGCGACAATTGTCGTAACAATGCATCGCGTTTGGCGTATTATTTATTTTTTTTATTTTCAGCCTTGCCCTTATAAAATACAAGTGTCAACTTCCATATCGGGCCAAGTTTGTTAATATTAATGTCAATCATTAAATAAGTACAAGACACGACGAAAAATAATAATAGTTGAACAATAACGATTCTGATGAAATTCGACGTGAAACAAAATGATAGAAAAAAAATAGATTAAAATGCAAATTTCAATAGTGCACATTTTATATATATATATATATATAGAAAGACCGGTTTAACGGAAACGGAAGTGATTATTGTTTATATAGTGTGATATGATGTCATTGTAATATTTAAAATTCATTCTATTAATGTTTATGATGAATTGAAATCGTTCAAGATTTTCATTCAATCAAATTATACGTTACTATGATGGATTATATAGATTCATATCGATTCCATATTTATATTATACGGTTAAATTTAAATTTTATTTATATTAATAGTTAAAAAAATAATTTTCTTCTTTTAAATTTAATATTAATATTGCAACGTCATAATATAGATTCGTATTTTTTAATAGTGATATAATAAAATTCATATGCTCATCGTAATAATAGTTTATTATAATATAAATTTTATTGCAATACAATAAATTTCATTTCTAACTATAAATTAATATAATTTGTAAAATAATTTCTAAATCACATTCATAAATCTATATATCATATTTTGATAATTTAAAAAATATATAAATATTATATAATCATTGGTAAATGTTAATTAATATATAAATATAGACAGCACAAAAATATATAAATTAATTTTAAATACAACATCGTTTTAGTATGTCTTTAAATAGATTAGAAGTGTGAAAAATTCTGACATTTATTCTATAGCGATCGCTGATTTCAAATATATCCGATGAAAATATTTTATATTTTTTTTTATTAATAATAAAAAAACTCTATACTTTCAAATTGAACTGTTATTCAATTTATCAATTGATGAATATTAAATATAAATTCTATATTATATTTTAATATATTACGTATGTATGAAATATATATATATATATATATATATATATATATACACGAATACAGATGCAAGTATGAATTGACGAAAGCATTACTATCGTCGAATCCTGTACATACTGATTGATGGCATGTCATACTGTTTTTGGAATTATTGCAAGAGCACGATATGAACAGATATGTCTCTGCCATGGGCAAAAGTGATGCTGGGCGGTGGTTTTTTTTTTTTTAACTGTGAGAAAGTTTTGAAGCATAATGACTGATAGATCGGCTCGTGTTGAACATCATAATGCACGCGCGATAGAAACAGAAAGAAGAAAAAACTCTGTGAAAGAATATATATATATATATATATATATATATATATATATATATATATATGGAGGAAAAAGTCAACAGGTAGACAGGTAGGTGTTAGACAATTTCTGCATTCGAATTGTGTAATAGAGAATCGATCAGCGTTTCTCAATGATGCAACTGAGACGAAATTGAATGAAATCGGCGCGTTTACTTTCGATTGAAAATATAATATATTGAAATTGAAAAGGAAAAAGAAGAATGTCCACGATGGAAAGAATATATAATTTCATGGAATTTAATATAATATTGCATTTACGTTTCCTCGATTGTGTTTTGTAAAAGAGATATATATTATTTATATTGTGTTATTAATACTTTAGTGTATTATTAATATAAACGCAAATAAATTGTATTTATAGCATTTGGAAAAATTGATTCTTGTGACTGTTTCTTTCATTATATTAAATTGTCAACTTCTAATACTCTAAAAATCTTTTTTTTTTTAGAAACTATACACAATCTGACAAAGAATTCTTTCTTTTAGTTAATTATATCATTACAAAAAAGTAATCTAATAGTGAAAATGAAAATAATTTGGATTTGGCTCTATATATGGTTGCATTTTATAGATTTTAAAATCTTTAACATCACATATAATACCAGAAAATATAATTAATTATATAATTTTTCGTTAAAAAACCTATTTTTTTTAATATTAAACACCCTTATTTTTTTAATGATATTTCATATAAAATATTTTCATAAATAAGAAATTAAAAATAAAATAATGAATATTTCAAGATCAAAGATTAAATCACCATTAAATTACTCTAAATACTATTAATTAAATTAAATAAAAACATCATTGATATATCAACTTTTTTAATAATAAGACCAGTTTTTTGAATCTCTTGACATTTTTATTCAATCATGAAATCTATATCAAATCTACAAACACATTATATTTTGCAATTTTAATATATTTTAAATAAAATATAGATATATTTATTTACAGTTCTGATATATACAATATAAACAAACAGAACAATATATGCATTTGATATACGATACATCTATTATATTAAAAATTTAAATTTAATATATGTTATATGTAAAATTTAGATACATTTGATTGGAACAACTCCGAAATAAATTACCATTTCTTCAGATCGTTGTTCAAATTCTCTGAATCTGACCTCGCATAACCTTAATTTACAATTAGCAATCGCTTCGAGCTCATGTTATGTTGTTACATTACGGAAAATAATTAAATACATGACCGACGATTCGGTTAAAGTTCGCCCCGCCATAAATAATTCGCAAAAATGGACAATTTATATTAACCGATGATGATATATTTGAAAATATCGTACATTTTCAAATATATCATTATAAGAATGGTGTTCGATATTTGAAACGTTTCAATTTATCATCTGAAACTATGTAAATAAAACGTTTTCCAATTTAAAGTTTGTATACACTTTGAATATTTTTTTTTTTTAGAACACGAAATACTATCATACAATAAAATAATATATATAAATCATATAAAAAATGTAATTTTTCATTATTCTAATAATAATGAAAAAGGAACGACGATTCGTAAATAGAAAGTTATTGCGTTATTATTTTTCTGCGTCTTATATATGAAAAAAAAATCTATTCAAATTATCTCGTTAAGCTGTTTCTTCTGTTTTGTTTCGTTTTATGTGTTTTATTAAAGTTTCACTTTAAGCTCTCTTTTTATTTTTAAGATAAAAATAGGGCAATCGAGTTGACGGCACGAACCAAAAAAAAAATATATATATATAATTTCATGGTGAATAATGAATATTTGTATTATATATAATATAAATAGTATTTTTGTCATTATAATTTATTTTAATATTAATAGAATATATTTTTTTATTATAAAAATAAATCTAAGTAATTATGTTTAACTATTAATATCTGTAATTTATCATATTTATATATGCGTATTGCATATATAATTATCGTTTTTCGCTTTTTAATATTTTATTTGCGTGTAAAATATTGACAGATTTCCATAAATTGCGAATGTTTTGATAAAATATCACATCCAATATTACGTAGGAGTTTTACAAAATAAATAAATAAATATATATATATATATATATATATATATATATATATATATATATATATATATATATATAATAAATAATATAAATAAAAGAGAATAATATTAAAGCTTCTGAAAAAGGAAGTTATCATATTCAAATTGTTTATATAGGCGTGTTTGTATTGTTTAGAAGAAAAGACAGTGGCTACGATCGAAAATAGAATAAATTTGTGACATTATATATTGTATTACTATTATTATTGTTATTGTATATTAATTTTTTTTTTCAAGCGATTGTTGATTCAGGAAAAATACTGTTATATACTTTCGAGCGTCGTAAAAAAATATTTCAATCCATATTTCGCATATGAAATATGAATATCGTTAGTTTTGTTACAAGAATCAAATGTCTGTAAATTTCTAACTCGTATTAAATTCTGTGACCAAACGTTCGAAAATTTCAATTTTATTATATTATAAAATATATATGTAAATTTTCAACATCTATAGAAATATATCTGAAAATTAAAAAAAAATTTTTCAGTAAAATAATTTTCTTTTTCAGATTAATAAGAAATGTATAGATGTGTATATTTTAATATTTTAATTAAATATTGATTTTAAAAATAGTCACAATATATTAAATATAATAAAGAAACATATATTAAATGATAAAATCGTATATATTGAATTTCGTTCGAACAAATTTTGGTCGCCCGAACATTTTATAATAAATGTGACGATATAGAGCCGCAGTTAAAAACGATTCCTAATAGCCGTGCTATTGTTACGACGCGTCGTAAACACGTTCGCTTCACGTGAAAAATATATTGCAATGAGTTTTGTCGCCCACAAAAGGATGTCGGACTTGTTCGCATAACCATTAATTTCTAACCTTAGAACTCATCCGATCTCAATATGTACGCTTTTAATACACTAATATTGTAATAATATTCTTGGTGACATCCATCAAATGAATGTTGCCGGTGTGCTTAAAATATAAAATAGAAAAAAATATGCGTGTGTGAACGATAAACGTCGCAAAATATTGTGGAAAAATTTGAGAAAAAAACATCAATGACGACAATAGTAAAATCAAATAATTGAAATTGAGATTTGTATAAAAAATAATTTTCATATATAAAAAGTTTAAACTGACGTAAAAATCTTACTCTCGGCATTCTCACAAATGATTTATCTTAACAATTAAAATTTTACTATTAAAATACAAATACATTTATTGCATATTAGTTAATATATACCGAAAATATAACGATTTGTCCGATAAAATTTGATATTTAACATAAAAAAAAGCTAATCGTAAGATCTTCACTTTTACGATGGACGTGATGAACATTTGATTGACCTTTAGCGAGTTAAGGATTTAACTCGATAATGTTTACGATCGATAAATCTCGTATGTGACTACGTTAAAATATCAAATCATCGAATCGATAACAAAACATATTTCACGGAAATTTTCCTCTTCTTCTTAGAACGATGTCGTCAAAAAGCATAAACACTATTTTTTAAGCATTTTCTGGGTGTTTTATGACGCTAGACTCGATACAATGACGTTAAGCGACGTCAGATTAATTTGAAATGCTTAAAGATCGACGGATATATGTGCTTTTAATAAATTAAATCTACACATTTTGATCTATGTCTTACAGCACTAATGATTCATATTTGAAAGAAAATAAATTTCAATGATAATATAATTATTGATATTAGTTATCTATTATCTTCACTAGAATTTTATTTTTCTTAATTTATATTTGATATTTTATAGGCATACATCGATATGGTTAAAATGATTGTTTATTGTTCAAAAACTTAAGAGCATAAATATATCAAACGATTTAATTGCAGTAAAGAAAATTATAAGAAATATATACCGTATTCCAAATATAATGAAAAAATCTATATATAATGAGTACAAAAGTTCTATATACTATATTTAAGAAAATATCCATATTTTTTTAATACTTTTTATCAAAGAAAAAAAAAGTTGTATTTGAATATTAGGAAAGATGTAAAAATTTTAAATATTATATATTGAAAAAATTCTGTGTTAAAAATATAGTTTTTTTTTTAATGAAGAGCTTTTTTAGCGGTTTCGACTATTTTTAAAGTAAAATAAATATTTAAATCTAACGTGTATATACATGTGTTATCACATACATCCGACTGAATCTAAACTACCAGCTCGTACAACTGCGTCGTGATTTTGACACACACACACACACACACACACACAAACACACGACATTATACAATTTCTTTCCAAATCGAACACATTAACAAAATGTCGAACTAAATACGTGTGTCGGCCGCGTTCAGGGGTTACCGTCTATAGGTTCGCGATCGTAATCGATTAATTTATCGCATTGTCGGTCATCGGTGTTGATTGCGGTCAACATTGAAATGTTGACTCGTCGGCAACAATAACGCGCGTCAATAATTATCGACAACGAGATAGATGTGTGCGATTGCGATATATTTCGAGTTATTTTTTTTTATATATGTATTTCTTTTTGTAACAATTGCAAAATGCGTCGTTTACGACGTTTCGGCTTTCGTACGTCGTTTCCGTTATCGATACGTTTCGACGTTTTTATTAGATCGAATCTGATCCGACGTAATCGATCGAATCGCAACTGCGATCTAATCTAATACAGCGTCACCGTGTCGCAGTCAAGTGCGCGGTTAAATTTAACCGAACGGTTAAAACGTACAATCTGTGTCATTTTTTACTGATTACAGTATAAATATATATTTTTTTATTTCAAACTTCAATAATATTTTTAAAGAGTTCAAACGATTTTAAAAAAATAAAATAAATAAATTTTATAAGTGTAACGGCTAATTTTTACATATACTATATACCGTGTTATACATCTTTGAATAGGTCTTTTAGACATGAGAAATAACAATGTGACGCTATTCACGCCAATGTGCGACACCAGAGCGCCGCTTTACATTGTATTATATTATATATTGCGCATACATGAATTTCATATTATCGTGAGTCTCAATATTTTACACCGAGCATATAAGAATTGATAAGGTTTAACGTATTATGCTCATCGAGTCGTGATCTTATTATCAACGGCGTTAACACCGGCGTCCCTTGGGCACATTATCTAATTCACGAGCGTAAATTTTGTAATTTTCAATGCATCCGCCGTTTCGATACGATCTTTCATATTGAAGATGGTCGTTATCGGTTCGTCTTGGAGCGGCTACCCCAACGTGACCCGCGGTGACCTCCCATCGACTCCAATGGACCCCACCGAATGAGGGGAGGCGAGGGGTGCGGCGAAAAGTCATTTGTGAACCTAATATGGCTCGATTGACTTACCGTAAGGTTGTTCGTAACGGCATATATTATATATGATATTATGTAATATCGGTTTTTTTTTATAAATTTTAATTTTATTTATAAAAATAATATTTTTTTTAATTCACTTAGAATCTCAATCTCATTTTTTTTTTGTAAGTGTGTAATTTAAAAATTTTAATTAAATAATTGTCATTAGTTGATCGATTAATTAATAAGTCTGTTAATTGATTCTTATATCGACATCGAGAATGAGTAAGTATGTAAAATTTCAACTCAATTAGATATTGTGAAATAGTTGAAATCATAAATAAATAGTAAAAATTATACATTTTCAATAATGCATCCGAATAATAATGTATATATAAATAATTACTATAAATCTTGTAATTAAACAAACGAACATATTACACAATAAGCAATCCTTCCATGTTTGGTAGAAAAAGGGCATCGATTTATTGTCAGGGAAACGAAACGATTTACGATTTTCCTGAATGAGACCGCTTTTTCCTCGACCTAAAGCTTAAGACAATAATCTTCTAATGGTCTTTCGTGTGCTTTGATAGGGTGAAAACGGTCTTCGTCTCTATATATATATATATATATATATAAACAAATAAATAAATAAACAAATACTTGCCAGTATAAGTTACATACATACATGGGAATCGTGGGTCAACGTTTACACTCGCTTAACTCCTTTTCATTACCTGTTAGCCATCAGCGGTTAATTCATGAGTAATAAACAATTTACGCTTTAACCCCTTAAGCACAATAGGAAATCGAGAACCGAATGGAAGCTGTGCGATTTAACTCTTCGTGAACCGCAACGATCATTCGCGATAAAACCTTAAATGCCACAATATATATATATATATATATATATATATATATATATATATATATATATATATATATATACTTGACTAACTAATATTTAATATAAAGATTTATTCATAAAAAAATATTAGAAATACAATAATATCCAAATAGCAACAGAAAAAGCCAATATCTATCATATAATGTCAATTAAAAAAAAAAAAATATATATATATATATTATATATATATATATTCAAAATTATCATATATATGTAACGTAAATACGTACACGTTAAAAAAAAGGCATAATGTATAAGTAAATTACGTTTTCATCATCATTATGGTAATGCGCACGCACGTAAATAACGAATTACATTTTTTGAAATATATGTATGTATGTTTAAAAAATAAAATAAAAGACATTGAAGGAATGCCGCTTAAAAACATGATAATATAGTTGAAAATTAATTTTAATTACGATACTTAAAGGGCAACAAGTGTAATGACAGAAATGAGATTTCTCTCGTGAGCGTTTATTTCGTATCCGTTATTTGTGTGTGTGTGTAATTTATTTATTTTTTTCAATATTTTCCCCCCGGGATAAAAATTTTAAAGATGTTTTTAATTGTCGAAATTGAGTAGAAGCGAAATTCGAATAAAGAAAAATATTTATAATTTTTTTTTTGTACAAACGTTGTAAAGTTGATAAATGTGCGTTGTATTAAAAAAATATATAACGGTATTATATTTAAGTTGTGATAATAAGAGTTTATTTGCATCATTCGTTATTATTAATTATACATTATTATATTATTAACTAATATATTGTGTATTTTAATTATTGATTTTTTTTGTAATATCACATTGAAAATTGCATCGCCTAATAAATTTCAAAATTTTTATAATAAATTTTAACTATTTGTATCTTAGTATTTTAAAGAATATTTAGAAAAAAAATGCAGTAAAAATATTTTATATTTTTTTTAAGATAATTCAATAATATAAAATCAATTTCTTTAAATTTAAGAATATTATTTATAGTTCAAATATAAAATAATCATACGTATTACACACACACACATATATATATATTCTTCAAATTCACCCTTTAATTTTGTCAAACTCCATTTTTACGTTAATATATTATATTGAAATATTTTTTTTTTGATTATAAATAATAAATATCAAGAAAAAAAAATAATACAAAAAAATATCCATAAAATAAC
Organism: Leptonema lineaticorne; assembly: GCA_024500535.1. Classification (NCBI taxonomy): domain Eukaryota; kingdom Metazoa; phylum Arthropoda; class Insecta; order Trichoptera; family Hydropsychidae; genus Leptonema; species Leptonema lineaticorne. The sequence goes on along the minus strand of JANIJI010000006.1, from coordinate 8,594,141 downwards.
CAATCAGAATTACTAGAACACGCAATAAACACTAGAAAAAAAAATCATTATAAAATCGCCATTTTTCAAGTAGCAACTCTGAGCGCTTATTATAAAACGTTGTTATATTATAATACAATTCGCACAATCGCCAAAGATTTATTAGTGCACTCTTAAATTTTATTTAAAAAAAAAACACGTTCTTTATTTATTTATTTATATATTTATTTATTTATACATTATAAATTGTCGACACTTGGTAGCGAATGCCGTATTAACAAAGAGAATCGCGCTCCGTTTAATTTCGACTTAACAATGCGGCTTTCGTTCGATTAGCTATATATATATATATATATATATATATATATATATATATGAATATAATTAAAATAAATCTTAAAACGATAGACGTGCAATAGAATAGAACGATAGAAATAATAGAAAGAAAAATAGAGAGAGAAAATGTCGTAAATTAAACGGTATCTAAATTAAATGTCTCATTTCGGCGATTTTAAATGAACACATCACGCTATATTGATAAAAGGATCAAACGTCGTATAACAGGATTCATTTTTTGCAATTATAGAAGCGAAAGCTCGACGATAAAATCGTTCAAAAGAAAGAATTTCGATATATAAATTAAAAATATCAATTAACCGATGAATTGGGTCGATCGCGTACTATCATTCATATTTATCTATTTTCTATGATGCCGGTTTTTTTTTTGTATCTTGGAATCTAGATAAGCCCAATTAATTATAAATTTATGTTTGTGTGTACGGATTTGAAATAAAAATATGTGAGATTATATTTATATTTTGTTATATGCAGTAAATTGAGATATGACACTGATTTAAATCAGTTTTTTTCAAATATAAATTCTTTCAAACATATCGGAATGATCTAGAAAAAATAAAATATAGCTGAAGTGTATTAAATATATATTATAAAACAATATGAAAACAAAACTATATATAAAAATTATTTTAATATTTGAGCAAAAATCTGAAATTAATATTTTTTTAATAGAATTAAATTAATAGATCATTTTGTTTTAATAATTATAAATTAAACTTTTTTGTAAATCGACGATACTCAATCATTTTTTTTTAACGAATAAAATTATTTTTTCTCAATAGAAGACAAAAAAAAGTTTATTTAAAATAATTTTTAGGACCACAAAAGGTCACATAATAATTTTCTTATTACATATTGAATATCGCCTTAATAATTTTATTTTAAATTGTATCCATACTAATTATTTAATTGCAATTTATTCATCAGTAAGATATTATTCTTAGATTATTAATATATTTTTAACAAAAATTTAATTTTTTATATGATATAATGTAACATATACAACACTGCATCATACAAAATCATCCATTGTAATTTTACAATCGACATCATATAGTTAGATATATATATATATATATATATATATATATATATATATATATATATATATATATATATAATAAATATATAAATATAAACTATCGAAAGAGCACAACGTGAACCAGTGCCGTAATTATTTTTAACCATCGGACATATTTATTAGGCTTTTATTTACAATTTTAATTTAGTGTTCGCCGCTAATGAAAGCAGCGGTGCAAGTGTATTAATTTAATCAATCGACCGTTCGCTGTTTCCAACAAAAACGATGAGCAATTTAGATAAGAATGTTATACTATACACGATAAAATCATCGCTCGTCTTGTTCGGTCACGGTGATTCGATCACGCCGACGGCGATGGACCTACGACAACGTCGTCGAATAGATGGACACCCTAGTTTACTGTGACCTGGGCCCTCCGCGTCGTACACGACTGCCATACACGAATGAATAAAAATTTAAAACACTTTTAAAACACTTTTAGATCTATATATTTATATAATGATTTTCTCATATTTAGATCATTATAATACAATAATGAATTTATTGTACGAATAATCATTTTTTTGAAATCTGGGTCCTTTTCTTTTATAAGGAAGAAATTTGCAGTCAAATAAAACCGTCCGATCAGATAGATCCTAATCTTGAGGACAATATTTTATATATTTGAGTCGATTATATATATATATATATATATATATATATATATATGTGTGTGTGTGTGTGTGTGTGTGTGTGTGTGTGTGTGTGATTTTTGAAAAAAATTTGGACTGATGATATGATAAAGAAATATCAACATGATTGAATTTATTTTTAACTTATTGAAAATTAAAATTAATAGCACGAAATTAAAGATTTTATAGTAATCAATTTTATTATATAATAATCTTATGATAATAAAGAATCCAAAATGTAAAATTGATCATAGAAATGTCTAGAATTGGTTCAAGAAGATTAGAGATCTTCAATATGGTTTTACAGTACAAAATGTGATAGCAATTATAATTTTCATATTATTTTACAACATCTAACCATAAAGAAATGATACTTTTTTTCTGTAAAAAGAATTAAAATTGTTTCAGTATATATAGAAGACTCTCACCTTCAATAATGAAAAAATATATATTTATATAGTAAAATATTCAATCTCATCATCATAAGGAATGTTAATAAATAATGAATACGTTTATCAAGTGACAATCATTGAAATTACACAAATTTAAATAAATATATAAATCTTATCAATAGTGAATTATCTTAATTAAATTTTAAGATTTCGATATATCTTGGAATTTTTAAAAGGACATACTATAGATCAACGATACTTAACTAGTTTTAGAAAATATATATCTATATATATATATATATATATATATATATATATATATATATATATATATATATACCAAAAAACCGATAACCCCTTTAAAAATAATTAAAAATTCACCCTGATATAACACGACTATCTATTATTGCAAAGTATAAACAAACAGAATGATAAGATTTTATAACTGAAGGTCTTATATATGTAAAATTTATAATCCTGATTTGGCTTTATTATCAAACTTCGAAGTTTTTTTGTTTCTAATGTCGATTAATATTACAACATATATATATATATATATATATATATATATATATATATATATATATATATATATATATAGCAATTCGTGCGTCATGATAAGAAAGTATCCATACATCATAGCGATAAAGAATGACTATTAACATTTTTCTTTTTCAGATACAATATTTATAATTTGAACTCGTTTATAACGCCGAAACTTTTTTCGCGTCGGCCTCGCGTTGTCCTGTTAAAAAAGCGATTAAAAAGTTCACGGAGATAATTAAAACGTTCACTTTGCACTCGATATCGAAATGGAAGCAACATATTAAACGATTATTTATCGCACACTTTATATTATATTTAGTGTATATAAATATATATATATATATATATATATATATATATATATATATATATTTTGAAAAAAAAAGTGTATTAGATATCTTTATTAAGTAATAAATAGCTCTGAATCCCGGAAACGTTTCATCGGACCCCTAAGGTGCGATTCTACTATTGGAAACGAAATAGAGAAAAACGCAGAAACTTTACGGCAAAAAGTCAAATATAAAAAAAAAATGTAGTCCGAAAGACAAAATGAAAAAAAAATCTATTATTAATGAACACTATGATGTTTTTAATGGGCGGCATAAATCAAACCTACACTATCGAAATTTTCGTATATAGCCAGTATTTATATTTATTCGACGCTTTCCAGTCGGAATTTTCAAAAAAAAAAAAAAAATTCACGGTTATAAACATTGAAAATTCTCTCTCCCGAAACGTAATTATATAAATTAGCGATTATTTTATTTTATTTTATTTTTTTTTTTTTTGTAAAGCGGAACCCCACCCATTATTATTAATCGTGAATCTTCTCATAGTTACACAACTTCCTTAGTAAAAAAAAAAAGTATGAAAAAAACTATAAATTTATTAGGCAAACACGCAAAAGACACACATCGCAATTCGTTAGTACGAATAACTTACCACCAACGGAGAGGACAACCTGAAGAAGAAACCTCCGATGAAAAATATATATATATATATATATATATATATATATATATATATATATATATATATATTAAATCAACCTTCGGCTTTTTCCATTTCACACGGATAGTTTTAGAAACGTACAGATATATATGAATAAAAAATATTTATTTAAATTATAAAAAATAGCTATTATACTAAAATTAATAAAATATCGATCACAATTAAATATAACTGTTATCTGTAAAATTATATTATTTAAATGTTTCATAAATATACGGCATATACGTTCTTCGTAAACACCGTGTAAAATAGAAATAGCGTAAAAAATGCAACAAAAATCATGTTTAATATTAAACGATATGTTCGATATAAAAAAAATAGCGTGAATTAAAAAAAAATATTTTATATTAAATTCGAAGATGACTTTCAAAAAAAAAACAAGGAATTTCATATTAAAATTGAATATGTTTCAAAAAATTCAGTATATTATATTAAAAAAAAATTATTTCAAATTATAATAGACGTATAATAATACTTCATGGATATTTTTAACATATTTTTTTTTATTAAACAACACGTAATTAAAATTAATTTATTCTTAATATTGATAGACAGTACTAAAATCTTTTTTTTATCAATATTATTAAAGTAAAATCGTATTAATCGAAATATTGAATATAAATATAATATATGAAAAAAAACTATAGCGCCACCATATTTATATAATAAATAATAAATATTGCTAGAGAATAGTTAAAAAATCTCGGGATATTCCCAAAATGACACACTAAACTGTCATAATTTCAACATTTACATAATCGTCATATTATTTTTATATATGTATATATATATATATATATATTTCATCATAAAAAATACCACTTCTATCGATCGACTTTTAACCGCTTCTCGCATATAAAAACTTACACGTATACGGACGCGTCATTTCTTATATATATATATAATATATATATTTATATATATCTATATATTTTTTTTTGTTGCCTCCATTTTGTTCCGCCATGATAAATTGGTCATAGCCGTGTTTTGAATGAGCAGAAACATACTCATAGTGAAATTTATTGGCAATAGATAAAGAATTATTGCCGATGTCGCACCGATGGCGAACGCATTGTGTTCCGTGCCACGTTCTTGAATATTCATATGGCGATCGATGAACATTATATTATAAATAAATACGAATATGAATACGTTTATATATTTATTTTAATTTATTTATTTTATTTTTTATTTATTTATTTTTTTTTTTTTGAAGGAGGGGGCAGAAGGTAATCGGTCTTTTTGGCGCTATCGATGTTACCATTCACCTGACACCAAAACACTTTTCACATTTGTGAATTAATTGATGGAGGAAAATGTATAAATTATAAAATCGGTATGTGTCTAAAAATATATATAAATATATATATATATATATATAATATAAGACCTTGTGTGTCATCTGAATGAATTATTTTTTTAGAAAAAATTCAAAAAGATTGATATAGTTGGTATGCATGCATTTTAGATGCCATCTTGAATATTGAATTTATTCTTGATTTTTATATGATTTTCATTATTTTTATTATTATCTAAACGATGTATTGATACAATATATTTATCATATATAATTGAAACACATTTTTTTCCTAATCAAAATATTCTTTCATCTTTGTGAAATTTATTATAGTGAATTGGATTATAACTTAAATTATTTTTCAATATTTACCATTATTAATATCACAAAAAATAAAATAAAATATTTACTGAAAATCTAGTCTTGAAATTAGTATAGATTTATTATAATTAAAATGACTTATATTCATTATATATAGATTAATTTAATTATCCTATTAAGAATCAAGTTATCGATACTCTAATCAAATTATTATATTATAACATTATTTTATTTTTATTACGTAACAATTTTCTATTATAAATATTTTTTTCTAATTTAAATTAAAATATTTATATTTAATTAAATACTAGAATTAATTCAATATATCAATAAATATAATCAGAACGATAAAATTTAAATTAAAAAATATTTATATTTAATTAAATATTAGAATTAATTTAATATATCTATAATATAGTCAGAACGATCTAAGTGCGTGATTCATTACTATGAATACAGGTGGTAAAGGGAAGAAAGGGCGTAGATAGACCCACGCATTTTGCGCACGGGATCAAATTAACTCAACAGTATATTAGTATAGTCGTTTTGTGGCTGTCAAGACAATGGATTTAAGTGCTACGAACGGCAGTTAGTTAAGTTTCCCTTTAGCGGTTCTTACCGTCGTTGTCACTGACCGAGGACAACGGACGCGTTCGTTAAGAGAGAATCCGACGATTGTACATTACAAAAAAAAAAATAATAATAATAATTACGATTACTGATGTAAAATAATCTATTAAATAGCAAAATCGTGGTTGAATTATTCATATATACTACAATATATTGATATATGATCATATTTTTGATTTTTTAAAACGTAAATTATTTTATTTTCGTTAATAATATTATAATATATAAATAATTATAATACAATTTGGACAATATTAATTTGAATTTTCAAAACAAATGAATATTATTTTTTTACATTAATAATATTGTATAAAAATATTCATTTGTTCTTATAGAATATTATAAAAAAAAATATTATATTTTTTCTATTTAAATTATTATTACAATATATATTTATTTATATGTGTGTGTGTTTGTGAATATCAATTTAATATTGATAGAAAGAAAAAGAAAATTAAAGTCAATCATAACAGTTCTTTTTTAACTCCAATAGAAAGTAATAGAAAACACTACCGAATTTCACCAAAAAATTGATCTGAATAATTAAAACAATATAATTTTAAATTATCTACACAATAATTGTACATTATTAATATTATAAAAATAATCACTAAATATTTTTATTAAGTTGTAATATTCTATAGCAAAACTATCAATCATTTCATATTGTAAAATTTATACAATTTCAAAAATATTTATATATCCATAAAAAAAAACGTAGTAATACAATTTATTAAAATCATAAAATTTATCAAAAGAAAAAAAAACTCTAATAGCGTTTAAAGTATGTCACAAAATATATACTTTATAATCATCAAACGGTTAACGTTTCAATCTCGTACAATAAAAATAGTTCAACACCGTATCGTTTATAACATAATTAAACTTTTACCGGATTATTTATTAAGCATTTCGCAATATGACCGATACGATAACAAACAAATATATATATATAATAATAATTTGAAAACTTTGCGTGTCAATTCAAAATTTAAACCAAAGAACGCGAACACGAAAAGCCGTTCAATATCTCACCCGTAAAAAACTATTAACAGATAGTAGCAATATAATTCATTAAAACTCGAAACATACGCATTAACATTATATAAAATGTAAAATTTAATATATTTAATTTTATAACGGACACTATTAATAATGTGCACTAGTAAAAATCGAGATCACAAAATAGGCTCGAACTTATATAAATAATATAATAATAATAATATTAATACAGAGAGAGAGTAATAATGTGTGTTTTTTTTTTATATTCCTTCACTCGTACAAAATGATATATTATTAACCTTAATGTGTTTCACTGTACCGTTTTTGTTTGTTGAGGTGAAATTGTGAAAATATAAAAATTTTATCTTGTCCATATACGACATACAATGAGACACGTGTAATAAAATAGCATATATAAATAAAACATGACCTACAATGTAATGAAAATCTCTATTTGTATAATTTAGTCGCCTACAAATCGTACATTCATACAGTTAAAACATGCTATTTTATTATTATTATATATATATGTATAATAAATAATGCTATAAAAATTAATATTTTCTTTTGAATCTGATCCTTTATGTCATTTTATTGTTAATTTTTTAACTAATCTATAATTTAATTTTTATATTATAAATATTTTATGATAGTTTAAAATACATACATAAACATATATTATATATATATTTTGTGTAATCGATTTCACAAAATATTTTTTTTATTATTATAAATTAATTTTTATTTAAAATTTTAATATCTAAATATTTATAATAATTAATATACAAAATAATATCATAAAAAAATCGTATATATAATATATATAATTTATATACATTTACGTTTCAAATTAGATAATCGAACCTCATATTGAATCAATTAAAAAGTCAGAAATAAATAATATATTTTGAAACTAATGTAGTTCAATCTATACGTATATATATATATATATATATATATATATATATATATATATATATATATATATTAATAATATGTATTATAATAATTTAAAATCATTCTTAACAGGTTGAACATATGATTTAGAATGGCAATATTAATTAACTGCGTTAAGCGACCGATAACTGCGGGGCAATAACACGTAGATTTTACACTTTTTTATTAAACTATTTCACGTTTATTGATATAGCACGTGTCAATATATAATCTAAAATTTGTATGCGCGTGTGTGTGTGTGTGTATATGTATGTTTTTATTTACGTCATACTAAAGAAAAGATAAGAAAAGCCTCAGGCTATGAACGATTAACGAAACGATCTATGAAAAATAAAAAAAAATCATTCGCAACCGCAATTTCGATACACAGTTAACTTTTAAGTGGAAAACTTATCTTTCTCAGCGGTCGGTAAGTATTTTATTTCAATTGCCTATCTTGTATATATATATATATATATATATATATATATATATATAAATTTGTGTGTGTGTATAAATATTATATTTGAGTTGTTCGAAAGTGATCGGATGAAAGTGCATAAAGCGTTTTTCAATCTAAAAATTGATTATAGCTTATAAATTTTTTATCTATATTTCATTAAAAACTATATATTGATAAAATTCACACTCATATATATATATATATATATATATATATATATATATATATATATATATATATATATATATATATATATATATATATATATATATATATATATATATATATATGAAAAATTTACGATGTATCTTTGTTTATTTTAAAAATTAACTTTTTTCAACAATTATATGTTATAAATCTTCTATAATTTTAGATACGCATCTTAAATATTATAATAATATAATATTACATATACCTATATAAAAATATTGCTAAAATTTTCAGTTATTTTGTATCATAGATAAGAAGAATAGTTTTTAATTTTTTCTAAATATTTATTATATATGTACTAATTATAATTGATTACAAACTATTGACCCAAAATGAAACGATGAAATATATATATGTTACATTATTTTTCAATCCATTTAATATTAAATTAAATAAATTAAAAGTATTTATTTTTAATACTTAAATCGATAATTTATATTTTAACTGTGAATATAATGATACGATTCATTCTCATATTCTACTCATTATAAAATGCTAAAAAAAAATTTTCATGAACATTTAATAGTTCGAAATATATTTTAATCATCATTTATGATTATATACTATATAATATAATATTCAATATATAATTTCAACTGACTACAGTTGAATCACTTATATCTGACGACTTCTAAACGTGTCTTGTAATACAGTCGATGTGATTAATCGTTTCGGGCGGCCAAACTACCAGTTTACAAATTATCCGTAAAAAGAGTAACTACTGCCCGTATATAAAACCAAAAAAAAAATAGTGCATTTAAACCTAATCTATTCGAACCGATTTATAAATATATTTTTTTAATCTTATAAGCAAACATCAGGGGTTTTCAACGATCGGTTTTATCGTGCGACTAAAACGATCGTTATCTGATATGAACGTTCGATAAATCTGTCGATTTTAAAATAAACGAGTATCAATACCGTTTCACTTGTATGTATGTATATATATATATATATATATATATATGTGTGTGTGTGTGTGTGTGTGTGTAAATGAATGGGGAATAGTTTTAACGTTTAACGATAACGAAATAATCATTATATTAAATTACGTATATGTATGTATGTAATTGAAATATTGGAAAGACTCGGATTATAAAGTGCGATGATCGCGATATAAATTATGCGCGCGGTCGTTTAATTATTTTTTTTTATGGTTTTGTAAATTAATTTTAAGCTATATTAATATTTTTTTCTACAATAATATTTTTAAAATATATATTAGAAATCTGTCAATTTTTTTTCCCAATTATTATTTATTTATGGAGCAATATTTTTACAATTGATTATAAAATCATAAAATACATATATAATTAAAAATATAAATATTCATTTTTTATAATAATGATAAAATCAAATTTTGATTGTATATATTTTACAATGTATTTAATATAAATAATCCAGAATAATGAAGATATATTAAATAATTAAAAATTCTTTTTGAATATTTTCTTCTATAGATATTATTTAATTAATAATTTTAAATAATATTTTGTTCTCAATCAAAAAATAAATTTCATATAAATTAAATATTCTTCATTGTTATAGATCAACATGAGATAAAAAAAAATATTTCAAAATTATATGAAAATTCATTAAAATAGTAAAATCGACAATTTCCATTATTAGTCCGACATTTGATTATCCCTGACGTAACCGCGGTTCAAACACGAGTAGCTCGCACGTTTTTCAGCGGTTCTCAAATTACACGAGAGTGTCCATTTACAAGTAGTTGAGGGAGGTATATCAAAAAATAAAATAAATAAAATAAAATAAAATAAATAAATAAATAAAATGAAAAAAAAAACGCTAAATAAATCAATGTGAAACGTTTTCGTAATTTATAAGAAGTCTCAATTTTGCCAGGCGTTTATAAATCGTAATCGCGTCCGAAGCGTTGTAATAAATAACATCCGGACAATCTAGCATTTTAATTTTGACCTTTTGCTTTTACCTTATTTCCTTTCGAACGACTCGAAATGATGCTTCATAATTTTTTGGAAGCTTCAAATATTTATATATACATACACACACACACACACACACACACACACATATATATATATATATATATATATATATATATATATATTATATAAATAAATGAGCTTTAAAAAATACCGTCCATTATAAGCATTTTTTTGTCACGAATTTATATGCTTACATATTTTTTATTGCAATTCATCAAAGTGTATAAATTAATGTATAATTTTGAACTTTGATTATTATCGATGTATATTCTGAAAATATTTAATATAATATATTATTAATTCAAACTTCTTAAATAGATGTAGATATATATATATATATACATATTATTAATAATTCTTAAGGATTTTACAAAATATACATATTACTAATATTTACGATGAAATACATATTTATTTATTAAAATGTTTTTTTTTTAATAAAAATTTCAATATAAAAATATTTTTTTCTTAGTCTTTAGAAGTCATTGTGATTTTCAAAATTGATTTTTTTATTTCATGAAAAAAATGTGTAACGTTCTTTGATATTCTTTAAGTTTACATTAAATCAAAATATTAACAATAGTTCTAATTCATATAATTAATTTTTATTATTAGAAAAAAATATAATATATCGATTTTTCTTGCATTTCAAATTTATTTAAATGTATTATTATAGTTTCATAAATATATAAAAAAATATTTATATACGTCAATAATTTTATTTACGTTCATCAATTGAGTCTTGAATCAATATATATATATATATATATATATATATATATATATATATATATAATAATTACGAGGATGCTAGGAAAAAAAATATTTGCATAGATTTACGATCGTAGAAGCGTCTCGAACGGCGCCAACAAACTCGAAAGAATATCGCGTTTCGCCTCGATTTAACGACACCGTCGTAAAAATTAACACCATTATTCGATCTTTATATTATTAGAGACCAGTGACGGCGCGCGCGCGCGTAAAATTTTATAAATAGGTTTTAAATTGTATTACAATGTTGCGAAGCAATTTATAGTTATATAGCCGTTTAATAAAAATATAATAATATATATGACTAAAATATTGTTCTATATGCAGAAAGATTATTAGTATAAAAATAATCAGTTTATTTTATTTAATATAGATTAATATTGATTTTAAGATTATTCTTAGATATTTTTCCTCAATACTTGAATTAGCTTTTCGTTCCTTTAATGATAATCATTGGAAATTTATTTAGATATAATTGACGATCTTTTGTACCTTTTATATATATATATATATTTATTTATTTATTTATATACATATATATATATATATATATATATATATATATATATATATATATATATATATATATATGAATAAGAGATCATTTTAAAACAATAAAAATTATTTGTCATTTATTTAGAAATATTTAAATAATTAGGAAATTCTGTGATAATTTGGGATAAAAATCTTTTTTTTTTAATGAAAACCATTTTTAGAATTATACAAATAGAGGAACAATAGAATTTGCTGGTGGAAATTGTGGAGACTTTCCACTGAAACTGTGTGTCCGAGTTGATCCGGACTCCAATAAAAAAAAAACGCTTCAACGTTAAGATTATCACAATTATGTAATTTTAAAAATTATCCATGAAAATCACTCGATTATATAAAATCTTTTTTTTTTTTAAATAGCAGAATAAAAAAAAATTTTTTTTTCGTTGTTGTCACGAGTCGCCGTTGTCCACGTTAGAACCGCAAGGCGCACCGAAAGAAGGTGTTTGAAATACGACGCCGTTAAATCGATTTCATAATTTGAAACGTCGGCGACAAGGGGAACTATTACTGCAACGCGACACCAAAATACTCAACATGTTGGCACCCGGTGAAAAGTCGCACGGTGAAAATTTTCCGCTTTGAATTGCAAATGATTCTTTATTGTGACCAAAATAAAAAAAAATAAATAAATAAAATAAATAAATAAACAAATAAACATACACACGTTCGTTTAGATGAGACTTTATACATTTTTTATCGCGATCATTATTCGAAATTCGATTAATTTCGTGTGTTTCGCGAAATGTGTCGGCTTACGAAGTTATCGATGTGGTCATAACTTTTAACCGATCCATCCACCTGCTGGGAAATTCTACGGATTTGTTCGATTTTACGACGTCGCTGACCGATACTTGATCGCTTTAATGATGGAAATATACATTTTTTATAGTTCGTCCCGTAAAACAATAATATTTTATTTTATTTTTTGTGAACGGCGAAAAACGTTACAATCTTTCAAAAATTAGATGTAACCTTTTTTGACGTCTTCAAAAATGTATAAGTAATTTACTAAAAATAAATTATTGCATTTAATATACAAAATACATTCTAAATGAATAAATAAAAATATAGACTTCCTAAATAAATTATGAATAAATCACTAAAACAAGAATGATCGTAAAAATTATGAGAATTCCGAGAATCGTTTCGATATTTTGGACGATTTTTAGTATATCATTGAAATAATAATGCATCGTTTAAAAAATATAAAACGATAAAGAGACATAATATGTATATTTTAACCGTAAAATTTGCTCAACATTCGATTTATATTTTCATTTAAATATACTGATTTTTATCATTCCGACTGCTTCTTGAAATTTTTATAATAATTAGATTCGTTTGATACGAATTCCAGTATTTTTAATTTTTTTTTTATTACCCACATTAAATATATAATTTAACAATATATTGTTGATGTACTATTAAAAAGATAATATTTTAATTTTAATCGAAAAAATTATTATAAACAATTTTGGTTATAAAATAGACAAGTATCTCTCATTTTATGTACAAAATTGGTCAAAAATCGGAGATGATTCAATCGTCTGTTCGATTTAAAAATATAGCACCGTAACGACTATAAATATTTTTAACGACATAACATTTATAAAACAAACAAACCAAAATAAACAGTCAAACGATTTAAATAAAGGTTATCCATATCATTAAATAGAAGATGGATAAAAAAAATGATGATATGTCGCTGAAGAAAGTTGATTATTGCTATATTGATGAAAAAATGACTGAAAGTGACAATCGTAATAATTTTTTGCACTTTTATAATAATATGAAAATTGTATTTTTTTAATGGTCACATTATTAATAAACATCTCTTTAATGCACCAACTTAATTTTCATATTATTATGATCGTTATTTTATTATTTACAACCATCTTCAGATATTTGAGCGACATCCGCAGATCGAAACGTATCGATAACGATTTTTCTATAAAACGCGGATATGGAATATTTAATCGAATTTTATTCTATTATAGTATATAATTTCGATTTATATAGAAAGGTCAAATTTTACGATCGCACATACACACATAAGAGAGCATATATAAATTTAAACGTGCCGAAACTGGACTTCGACATTTTATATTTTTATATATATATATATATATAAATATATTTTAAAGAATTTCTTTTATTTTATTTTTATGTTTCATATATATATATTATATATATGGTGTTTTTTTTTTCATAATAATAACGTGCGTTATGAAACTTGAGCGATTTCGTGTTATTTCGACGTTTCGACACTTAATAAGCATATTGTATTATTATATCGAATTTTAGACGTTTTTTTTTCTTTTTTGTTAGCGTCGTTTAAAATTTATTATTACAAATCAAGACATTAAATATTATTGTCGTGTAAAAAAAAATATATTCCGTCATATAATCCGAATCGACTAAATCGATTTCGTGTCGTTTTCGCGATTTCAGAAGCGAAATGCATTTTGGCTTTTCAACGAATGCATATATTATATATAAATATATAATAGAATATCAAATAAAACGGGTTATAAATTTTTGTGGAATCAACTTTTATTATAAATTTGATTAATACATTTGACTGAAAGAATAAATCGTCAGTTTAAATATTATATATATACACATTCATATATATATATATATATATATATATATATATATAAACAGCCTTTAGATTTTAAATTGAAGAATATTTTTTGAAGTTCAAAATTTGAATCTATAATAAGCTACAAATACACTTATTAATAATAAATTATTAATTACACCAGGAAATAATTCTTGACTTATTTTTTATAAATAAATTTTTAAATCATTTTTAGTCTAGATTTGATAATTTTGATACTTTGATTTATTTTCCACTACATAATTAAATATTTTCTATTATTTTTAAATTTCATATTATTTTTGATACAAAAAAAAAATACATATTTTAAATAAAAAAAATGTGACTGAAAAAAATCTGGAATATTTTTGGATTTTAATTTATATGTAAAATTAATTTTAAACTAATTATATCATTATTTTAATATAGAAAAAAGAATTAATATATATTGTCGTCGTTTACTTTATCGTGTTAAAGTATATTAATTCTGTTGAAAAAAAATAATAAAATCAAAGCGAAACTTTTTTTATTCACTATTAATAAATATTTCAGTGTCATAAATAATAGTAAAAATATTTGGGAAATTAAATTTTTATTAGAAGAAAATCTGGAAATGGCTTAGAAAAAATCAATGTTTTTAAGTAGATAATTTTTTTCTACTAATTTCGATAATATTTATATAAATTTTTTCGCATAAAAAATAAAAATATATAAATCAGCTCTTATAAAACGTGTAAATATTGAGAGAATTTCATCATTATTTTGCCACTAAATATTATATATATATATATATATATATATATATATATATATATATATATATATATATATATATATATATATATATATATATGCATATTTTATTTTCCGATGAAATGATTAATATCGATATTATTTAACGTCTCGATTAAGTGGACGCATAAATCAAAACGAAATTAAATTATATGCGATGTAAAAAAAAAACTTTAACACGTTCGATGTTCGACGATTAATTCAAAAATAAAATAAGATGAAATATCTTAGTGACACGAGCCACGGTCGCCGGACATCGTTTAAAGATATATTAAAACCTGTTAATTATGAAAAATTAAATTTCGTAATGAAAAATATTTATATACAGAAAAAAAACTGTATGACAAATATATGAATGTTCATATTATATCAATGATTCTCAATTGATATATGAAAATATTTTTATGATTAATAAATATATAAAAAGTGATGGTTTACTGATTTTACAAAATAAAGAATATTTCCTGGATCTTAGATTATTGGATCAAAATTGATAATGATAAATTAAATATTATCTATAAATATTTATAATATGAATAACATTTAATTATAAAATATAAAATTGTATAAAAAATAAATTATTATATTTCAGAATCACTCTTAATCTAAAATTTATATATTAATCTGAATATGATCTTTGCTTTGTTAAACTATGAAGTTTTTATAAAATATTTTGATGATTAATTTTTGTTCTTAAATGGTTAATTTTTGCTGAAAAAATATATGTCATAAATGGAAAATTATTTTTAGTCATTTTAAGGAATAATTCTTAAGATTAATATTATATATTAAAAGATAAACCGATGAGGTTGTACTCGTATTTTTTTGAGAATTACACAAACAAAACAACGTTACATACACACGAAACGTAATAAACATTAACTAAAAACTCGAACACTCATAGTGTCCGCCAGAAGAGGCTGTCGAATGATTAATTATAACGGCGCGACACGCCGAAAAAAATGCAAATTAATATAAAATAAGACAAGAAAAAAAAAACACCAAACGAACCTTGATTCTAAATTTTATTTATTATGCATAGGAAGTCAAATTTGTATTTGACGTGCGCCACACTAATAGCGGGCGACGTTTCTGAACGTGAGCGTAGGTGGAATTATTCGTACATAAAATTATATCGTCGGAAAACAAAACGTAACGACTACATAAATTACGAAAACATACTGTGTAAATATATATATATATATGCTTTCGGTTTCTGATCTAACGCACATACACATATATGCGTTCGCACTGTGCGGCCCCGCTTTCGACTAGCGGCATGCAATGTGTTAACGACTACGACGTTTCAATATATTGTACAATCAACTATGAAAACGAAGCGATCAAATATGACTTATTATTAATTATTTTATTCTATATTATAAATATTAATATTTATAAATTAAAATTCGATTTATGTACAATTTATTTATTTATTAAACATTTGCACTCGAGAGGTGCCGTTTGGTCACCGTTTAAATTAATGCGAATATTCGATAAGCGACAATGTTTCTTTGTAACGAATTCTTACACTATGTATAATAAATATTATGAAGTGTAAAATAACACATTTTTATATAGAGATATGTTTTTGTTTATCTTAAATTATTCTGCAACGACATAATCAAATATTTGACTGCATGCATTTTCGGCAATCAAATTTAGAAACTTTTTTTAGATCAAACTTGAAAATCTTGACATGAAGATTCCTAATGTTATTTTTTTTATCCTTATAAAACAATTGTGTATCTCAGTATACTTCAATATACTGTTTTTTAAGAAAATTTCTGAAGCAATGACGAAAACTGCTTTTTTTTGGATTTAAAAATCTGTTTATTAAATTTATATATTCTATATAAAATTACTAAATATCAGAGATATATAAAATGTTAAAATATAAAAACTTTACACATTGATTTGTATGTAAAATAATTTTAAGATTTTATTCATTAAAAATGTTGCGAAACACTTCTAGTGCAAAGGGTTAATATAATTATTTTAAAATTACATAATGAATTATTAACTCCCATATCATAAATAATGAAACAAAAAAAATTTTTAATACATAATTAAAATTATTATAATTCAAAAAGTATTCGTATAGGAAAATTATGTATAGCATATTTTGATATTATAAAGAGTGTTCCTACTATACTTTTATATATATATATATATATATATATATATATATATATATATATATATATATATATATATAACCTATGTACATAAGTAAAAAAGGCGATCATATATAATGTGAAATGTATTCTTTTTTCGATAAATGTCCAATATATAAATGTTACAATATAACGAGCGTAAAATTATGCGCCGATTGTTATCTAAAACACAAGCCTATATCGATTTTAATGATTGTTCATATCGATGGCAGTCAATGTTTATTTATTATGTGGATATTAAATATGTGGTTAAACTGTTTTTTTTTATCATCGTTCATTTGAATGGACGTTCAAGCATAAATCTTATGAGGAAATTAATAAAAATTATACAATTTTTTTTCCCAAATCTCTTTTTCATTTCCAGATTTTCAATGTCAGTATGTAATTTTATATATATATATATATATATATATATATATATATATATATATATATATATATATTAGCATATAAAATATATGTTAGCGCTATCATAATATGAGAAAAAAAAGATATTTGTTTTATTATACTTTAATATATTACTGTGTTTTTTGATAGTTTTTTCGAGTTCAATATTAAAATGAAATGACAACTTAAACCTTGGCATATTGAAAAAATGAGCTGTCAATTTTGTTACTTATTTATGTATCGAAATTATAGAAAAATCTATATTTAGTCTAGCCTAATTATCAATAATGCAAAATATCAATTTAATTATTATAAAAATAAATATTCTTTATTTTAATAATTAAAGTCTAAAATAGTATTTAATTTCTTATTATTTCAATGATCTAGTTAAGAAAATGCTACATAAATTAGGTTTTTTTTTAATAATATAATATATAAAAAAATTTAAATAATAATAAAATTATATTAAACATCAATTATGTTTAAAAAAATATTTATAATATATATCATCGTTCGATATAACTTTTTTTCTTATAGATAACACATTAAACCATCGATTTACATAATAAATTTATAACTGAACCTATTCTTACGAAATAGAATAACACAGTTTTCCCATTAACGACGAATTTTACACATATTTATATATATTATATGTATATATAATATTATACAAAATATTTAACATGGACACGTTCGTAAAGAAAATCGAAAGGGCAAACAATCGGCACAATAAGCGCAAGCTTTAAACACGTACAATATAATAATAAACATTAAACAATAATAATAATAATAAATAAATATGTATATATATATATATATATATACAATTTTCCGTATAGGTTAAATTATAAAAACTTTCATTTTATTGCGACGAACGTATAATAAATATTAAAAAGAAAATCGATAAGAACCCGCGGCAACATACATTTTTACACTGGATTCGATAAACGTCGATTGATTAATTGCGCAATTTTATAAATATATATATATATATATATAATATTTATTTATTTTTTTCTTCTCTCAGTAACATAGTATGGAAGTTATAATGGTTGTTTAGTATTATTGTTAGCGAATAATGTTTCGATTGAAAAAGTGTGTATGTGTGTGTGTGTGTGCTTTTTTGCAGTTTAAAAACTCGTTTATTTCATTTCAAGTGAGCACGATCTAGATAATTTTTAGCGAAAATATAGCATCTTTTCATTGTTAAAATTTAATTTAAATCGACTATATACAATTTTTTTCATATTTTTTAAACTTTTATATATAATATATATATACATATTATATTATATAAAATGAGGATTGTACAATTGGTTAAGATTTATTTTTTATTGGGTTGAAAAAGATATCTATCAAAAGCTCCGGGTATGTGAAAAGCTCTTGTAATGTGAAGTAAAATATTCTCATGACAAAAATATTATGTAAACAGAATAAAATAAATTTAGAATTATATTCAAAATTTAGGCAATATGAAAAATATATACGGACTTTTTATGCAGATTATTTAAAAATATGATAAGACTATAAAATTATGAAGAAATCATAATTTTTAAATATTTTTTTTATATTATTAATAGTTTTATTTCTGATCGATATATTTATAATAAATACCCTTTTTTCTACTACTTTTTGAAGAATTCTTGCTGTATAACGTACGATTTTGACCTCAAATCTACTGTTTGACGTTCGAATTTTGCGATTTATTATATTCGCCGACAAATCATCGGCGCTTTTATATATTTTTCTTCTATTATAAAAATAAAAGAAAAAGTAATATTTCTCGTTATATGTCGTGCGTTGACGATTAGAACAGGTTAAAAGTTGAACTCGATGTAAAATACGATTTTTAATATGAGCAAAACGGCGCCTACATTTTTCCATATAAACGATTACAAATCTGTTATTTTGTAAGCTTTGAAAAGTCTAAAAGCGAACCGGTATTTTTTTAGAATAAAATCATAGAATTTAAATAATAATATAAATATATACTATATACGAATTTCTTCTAAATATATTTTATATTGTTTTCAAATATAATTATATATATATAAGAAAAAAACATCTTTAATAAAATATTAATCGTTTTCTGAAAAACATACATATATGACTTATAATTAATTAAAAATAATCAACTTGATCTTATAAAATATTCTACAAATATTTAGAACATTAGTAATATTTTAAAAATCTTCCTTATATATTTCTATTTATTTTCACATAATATTTTATTATGATATTCTAAGAATAAAATCTGTCAAATTGTCAATTAAAAACTCATACTAAATATAACTTATAATTAATTTAGTTATATTAAAAATGATAACGAAGGTCTTTTCTATTCAATTAATTCGACTTTTATTGAATATGATGACGGAAACGTGTCATAAATTTCAATATATTATATATTAAAAATCATACACATTAAAAAATAATAATAATAGTATATAAATATCGAAAATCTCTCATCGATTCTTTTATACGTGCAATATTTTTTCCCATATTTATCTAAAATTAAAAATGAAAAAAATATTATCTTTAATCTGCGGTTCTATTTTTTTATATATATAATACTTAATTGAACGTCTTCTGTATATTATTAATTTACATTTACATATTTTTTTTTTATTATATGACTTCTGTGCTTTTATTCATCAATTATATACGCGATATCGAATAACTTGCGATCCGAAAGCGCAGCAGTTAAATTTATGAGCGTACAGAAAAAAAATCGAATATATTTGAGAAAAAAAAATAGCAACAAATTCACGTCTTTAACATTTTGAACAATTAGATAAAAAGGTTACGGACTTTTCGGTATAAATCTACAGGTGTTTTTACATAGTCTTAAGACCAAAAAAAAAATATTTATATATATATATATATATATATATATATATATATATATATATATATATATATATAAATGAGAGACACGAGTTCGGGGCCAAGACTCGCCCACGTTTTACATGTGTTATTCGTATGCCATTAGCTAAATTGTTGGTCTTTGATGTGCTAGGAAAAGTCAATAAGATATAATTATTTTATAATTGCGCGTATTATTATATTGAATATAAAAATTAAACGAATAGCTCGAAGCGATCGTATATATATATATATATATATATATATATATATATATATATATGTAGTATGTAAAAATCGTTTATTATTTACAATTTTCGCGTATTATCTTCGTGTACTGTAATAAAAGCGATTTAATATTTTTTTTCCGTATAATAAAATTAATATTAATTTCGTATAATTTACGTTAAATTATGATATTATATATTTTTTTTGTTTTTAATACGTGTTTTTTATTTCCATATTCTTTGTATTATATATATATATATATATATATATATATATATATATATATATATATATATATATTACAGTTCAAAAAACGACGAAAAATCAAGTTGATATTTTACATTAAAAAAGTAATTACATATATTTTCATAAAATAAAATTACTTTAAGTTGATATAATATCTTCAAATTTTTTTATGACCTATATAGTATTATAGCCCTTAATGTTTTAGCTAAATTCATTATATAATAATTCATTAATGCATTAATATATTAATGTAATAATTTAGAATATATTATTAGAAATATTATTATTATTTTTTTAATATTTATATTTATAATAGATAAAAAAAATGATTTTGAACTATGATTGTGATTTAGGATATTAAATTATAATTTTTCTTGTAGATTTTAATTAAGTATTTCCTATAAATAAATTTAAATTTTGTACTGAATTTTATAAAAAAAAATAATAATAAAATTTATAAAAAAATATTCCATAGATTCACGTTGAATTGTCACTCAAATTTTCTAACACCTCCTACAAACATAAATAAAAACGTAACTATTGAAGTGGGGAAAAAAAATAATAGAAACATCCGCATCGAATAACATTTTCATTATTACCTATTGGTACACCTACTCTAGTTTAGAAATTACCGTAATATGTAAAAATAAAAAATCACCAAAAGTACCTGTCGCCAAAATCGAAACATTTATGAATGTTGAAATTCGATGCCGAACGCTTGATTATTTTTTTATACGTTTTATCGATTCTATTTATTATGTATGCCTTTTTTTTTTCTTTTTTTCAACGTGATAAACACAAAAATTTTCACTCGTTTCTTGACATCCGATATTATTGATTCTGTAAATGTGAAACGAAAAGAAACTGCAGGCGGTCATTACTCAAAAAACTCCATATTTGAAAAAAAAACGAATGAAATATGGCCGAAAGGTAACGATCGGTGATTTATTCCGATGACTTAAATTGCCAGCACTCGATTTCGCTATATTTTAAGACTTTCTTTATTTATGAGATGAATTATATATATATATATATATATATATATATATATATATATATATATATATATATTGATTTTTTTCTTGTTAAAACTGGAAAAATATAATTTAAAAATGTTTAAACATGTTTGAAATTGAACGCAAAGTATTTTAGATATGTGATCAAACATTATTTAAGGACTCCTCATTGTATTTAGCTAAATTATTATATATTTATTAATTGATAATATTGTTGTTAAAAAAAAAATATATATATATACGATATATTCAAAAAGTATATGAATTTTCAATATTTTTAGAAAGAATTTTATTTATACAAAATGTTGTGTATTAATAAATTAATACACAATAATGAAAAAAGTCATATTAATCGGACTATAATTTTTAAAATTTTTAAATGTTCGTTACTATTTGAATATAACGGTATTTGTAAATTTATGGCAATAAACAACTCTAGTTATGATTCAATCTCCACATTCGCCAGATATGGCTCCATTTTGTATAACAAATTTCTTTTAAATGCCTTCATTTTACAAGCATTTATAGATGAGATTAACGTAAATCGCTGAAAGCGTTCAAAATTATCCTAAAAATTGTTGTTTTAGAAGTGTTTTGAAGATTGAAAAAAAAAACGATGGTATAAGTATTATAAATAATCAAATGAGGAGTATAACATCAATATAGACAAATAAATAAAATTATTTAAAAAAAAAAAATTCCGTTACTATAAATGAACACAGTATATAATAGAAAAGGCAAAAAAAAAATAGTCGGTAATATATAGTGAAGATCGAAAAGCCGTAGCTGAACCTGTTAAAACGAGGATCCCCATATATTTCACGAGGCTGCAATTGCATCCGAAATGTTTATTTATTAATGGCAGGCAAAGAATCAGCCACCTGTATTATTGTGCGCGTGCACATAAATTACACGCGGCTACCTACTTGATATTCAAATGATCAATGAGCAGCTCGTAAATAAGCTTCAAATCACCAATCGGGCATATAAAAATGGATAAGCACATAAATCCAGGTTACCGTTAACCGCAGCTCGCTCATTTCATTATTATTTTTATTTATTTATTTATTTATTTTTCTCTTTTTAACTTTTTAACAGTGCGGCTACCAGTCGATCTTCAGTCATCGTAACCATCGCATTTACTGATACCGGATACTTCCAAGCGATTTATTAAAGGCGCGCCTGCAACCACCGCATAGTGCGATCTCGCCGATGCTTCACGTTCGATCCCAATTAATTCTATATATAATTAAAAAAAAAATTGTATGATAAAAAAAATTGATTTCATAATTAATATTTTATACATATTTAACAAAAATAATTATGAAGGTAAGTCAAAATTATTTAATTTGAAAAAAATATATATATTTATTAAAGAATACTACTATATTGTATCATAGATATATAGCGATATAGAAACATTAAAAAATTAAAACTATTAGAGACGATGCCATAAAGCGGTATCCTACTGTACGACAGCATTAAAGCCGTCGGCGTTGCTCCATTCCTGTCAATATGGACCAAACTGTACAATAATTCAATGAAAAAATAATACGCTCTCATTAATGAACAGAAAAAAGCTCATATAATGAATATCCTAGCGTGCTCGAAAAACGACGCCGAAAGCTTGATTAAAAATTATAGAAGCAAAGTCGCAATTAGTAATGTCATAACTCACGACGGGGACATTTATTGTCCTACCGGATAAAAATATGCGTGTGTATGTAATCTTCGTAATACATTATAACGGATGTTAAAAATCTATGAAATTTGTATGACGTAAGCTTTTTTCTGTTTTGAAACATATGTAATTGACTTTACATATATTATATATATATATATATATATATATATATATATATATATATATATATATATTGTTGGAATAGTTTATACGAGCACTAATTGGAAGTTTAAATATTGGAATATTTCGAATGCTCGACTAAAGGTCGTTTTTGAAAGATAACACGAAATGTAACTGTCGTTTTTATTATAATGACCGCATAAGAAAATATCTTATAGGACATGTATTGCCTTTTCAATATTTATTATTCAAAACTTGTGATTATTACAAGCAGATAAATATAAGAAAATATGTATATATATATATAGTTAAATAATACAATAAAATTTTATAGTATATTTTTTATTGATTTTCTATTACAATATCAATAAAAAGAAGAAAATTATGTTAAAAATGATTTTTAAGACAATCACTCAGATTATTTTGATTAATATATCATTAATTTTTTTTATATATAATAATATAAATACTAGTAATTTATATTATGTATATTTTATTTATAAAATGTATATTAAACTTGCATATATTTTCAATGAAAAAAATTTTTTTTTCAGATACTTACAAAGTATTTGAAAATTACTATACGTCAATATTTAAATATTAAATTTATGTAACAAATAAATATTAATACATAATTATATTATCTAGATTTGAATCGACATGAAAAGTGCAACATTTTAAATATTTAAATATTCAGCCGTAAAAAAAAAACATATTTTTAACATAATTAAGCAATTAACCAGAAGATAAATAGATATATAAAACATCATAAAGATAAAATCCAAAAAAAATCTAAATATGAAAATGTGGACGCAACACATTTTCATATTAAAAAAATTTATATATATTTTCATATTAAAAGGCGCGTAAATAAAACTATTTTTTTTCGTACCGCTACGAAGAGGCGAAAATGAAGTATAATATATAAATAATATATATATATATATATATATATATATATATATATATATATATATATATATATATATATAGTTTCCCGTACATATATTACGTGAAACTAGAATAATAACATGAAATCAACGTCAAAAAAGAATTTTCTAGCGGATCGATGCGATACTAGAAAAAATATTATATATATATATATATATATTTTTTTTTTTTCCTTACGGCATGTTTCGTTTTTCTTTGTAGAACGTGCGAAATAATTCGACGAAAACGCGAAATACGCGGTGCGAAAAAACGCACGTTTGAACCGATTAAAACAGGCAAATTATTCGAGTTTCGCATAAATCTTCGAGACAAAATGCTCAGGTTGTTTTTTTTTATTTTGGTTGTTTTTTTTGTTGTTGTTGTTGTTTTTCATTTCGCTCGTTCAAAAGTCGGCGAAAGACGATCGAAAACCGGGCGCGATCGTGAAAAAAGTGAGGTGACCAAAATTACATTTTTTCGATAGTGCAATACTATATTATTTATCATTAATGTCAAAACAATTTCATATCAAATCAATCATAAAAAAAAGATTCAAAATTTAATAAAAAATAATTCATTTTATTGACGAAAATTTAGATATTTGGAAAAAATATTTAATGTTAGCTCGACTCAATCGTGATTATTCTGAATGAACACAATTTTAAGTAGTATTATTATGAATCCAAATTTTGATATTTCAAAAAATATAACTGATTAAATGGCTGATATTTTATTGTGAAAATTAGAAAATATTCAATTTAAACCAACTTTCATTGATCTAAGTGAATAATTATTTACTTTCTGAGAATCTTCCATGTCGTTCAATCTCTTAAAACATTATTTTTCAGTTTTTCATCTTTGTTTCTAGTATTTTCCAATATTTAAATCGTATTTTCATCTACTGGTTTATTCTGTGATGATTAGTAAATAGTTCAATTTTACTATGCGAAAATTTGGTCACCACAATGCGAAAAGAAAGAACGAAATAACGACGTACAAGAATAACGAGGACGCGCAGTAGTAACGCGCCGATGACGAAGAGGAAAACGAACGACGAAAAGAAAGAAAGAAAGAATGGAAAGATTGGAAAGAAACACGTCGGCTAGTTTCGCCGCACACAAAGGTAATCTTCTCCCATGTTTGGGATGGCGAACGCGACACGTGTGCGATAAAAAAAGGCACCAGTTCTCACCATTGTGCGTCCGCTATTTTACACGGGAGATGCGTTTTCGCACCAGTGGAAAATCTCTACAAGAGATAAGGCTTTAAATGGACGCCGACCAGATACTGGGAGGCATGGCGTGGCAACCGTGAGCTTTTTAACATACAAGTTCCAAAAAAAAAATATATATATATATAAAAAACGGGCGTTCATTTAGACAGGTAACGGGTACCTGTTAAAATGAACGCCACCTTTACTACATAATCATCTGTATATTAAATAGCGCTGCCATAATTTACAGCGTTTATGAATCGCTTGCAAAAATTATGTCTTCATCGCATATTATAATACACGGGGTATCGAAACGATCGTTAATATTATTATGCGTTCATTTCTACCATTCGACCAATCGTTTGTATGGATGCCACACACAGACCGAATGATATCGACCTTAATGCACTCACCGTTTCTCGCTATGGTTTTATATATTTTATGTAAATTATATTCGTCCTACATGTGTGTGTGTGTGTGTGTGTGTGTGTGTAAAGTTCGTTCGAAGAGTGTAATCCTCGAAACACGAGAACCTTCCAGTACAATAATTCCGTAAATTTTATGCACCTTCGACCGAAAACGTGATCGGCCCACACTCGATTTTTCGTCTGAAATGCGAAAAAAACACGTATAAAAAGGTGATTTTCTTATTTTTATTTAAAATATTTTCTTTTAAAAATTCGAATTTTACTTCAATATTTTTCACTTATTATATATTTTTTAAAATAGTCCCTTATGTCAACGCTTCAAAAACACATATGGAAGATCTTTGTGATATATTACGTCACTTTCAGCGATGCACTTTAATATGCTTGTAAAATGACTGTACTTCAAGGTTCTTTTCATTATACACACGGAGTCATGTTTGGTGAATATGGAGGCGGAGACAAAATTGTAGTATTGTTTTTTAAAAATAATTATTTTATAGTTTATATTATATATATTGTCCGATTGGGATATTTTTTTTTGTTGATAAATGTTTTAATAAAATACTATAAAAATGAAAATTTTTGTCACATTTTGAACGCAGAATCCATTTTTGATATAATATAAATTTTTAGTGGACTCCATTGAAGACTGAATCCACAATTTATATCATACTATAAAATAATATCAAAAATTATGAGATATGAATTACATTTTATTTTACCCTAAATATGTATATATATAAAAAAATGTCTTGTATTTATATTGAACTTTTTTCATGATAATTTCTATTAACATTTATATCTAAATAAAATAAAACATTATATTATATTACATTCGTTTAATTTAAAAATAATATTTATAAACATTGTACAACACTCACGTGTGGCATATCGAAAGAATGATAATAAAATGGAAATCACACACAACCTTTAACATAACAAGTCTTTTTTTTTACACTGTATAATCAAAGGAAATCATCGCATATATTATACAAGTTATATTGTAAAATTAATTATTTTCATAATTAATATAATAATAATTAATTAAATAAATCATTCAACTTTCGATATGTATATGGTATATTCTTTTAAATCATAAAATTATTTAAAAAAATTCAATATAAATATATATATATATATATATATATAATATAAAATATCGATTCATATATATATATATTCGTGTACAAATGAATGAATTATTATCTGAAAATGTAATGTTACAGGCGTGTTAGAATATTGTTTCATTTTTCACTTTCGCTCGTCGAAGTACACAATATGTAAATTCCACGTATATCGAACTTTGATATCGAATATATCTAACATACAACATCGGATTCGTGTACCGTTATATATATATATATATATATATATATATATATATATATATATATATATATATATATATATATATATATTAATAGTAACGATTAGATTAATAATACCAGGAATAAAAAAAAAATAATCAAACATAAAGCATTGTTATTATAATATATAAATAAATAGTCGCGTTCAAGGATATGCAATTTAATGTGAAGAATTTAAAAATCATTGTGCACAATAATAAATTTAGAGGAGACCGTGCATTATTGTGTCGCCGTTTGGCCGAGAATAAAATGAAAAACGGTAATAATAATAATAATTTAAAAAAAAAGGCTTTAATTTATTGCCGTTTCGTATTATGTGCAATTAAAATGATATTTATGGATCAGGATGTATGCAAAAAAGGTGTCAAAGCGGTTCCGCAGAGCGTTTTCAAATCACGAAGCACACCCACCGTACATGTTTTTGTTTGTACACTTTTTACGATAATACCATGTGGCAGATGCATTTTGCACTTCTTTTCTGCATCATCGGAATCGTGAACGTTTGCAATGGCATGAGCTTTATGAATATTCCGCAGTTGCAAATGCCGATCATGAATATATATATATAAATTTTAGTTTCATAACGAGACCGTTTCATAATGTATGTATGCCGAAATGTACACTGTTATTTTGAACGCGGTACTGTGTGTATGTATTACATTTGTCGTATGAACGTATTATTAAGTCGATTTTTAATCAGAGTTGTTTGTTATAATTATTATTTTTAATAATGGTTAAGATCTTATTGTTTGTAGTATATATTAGTATCTTCTTATATATAAAATATATGGAAAAAATATTATTATATATAAAAGTAATGGTTTATATTTAGATTTTGTTAACGTTTACAATAGGATGAATAAAGCTGGACGTAAATTAAAAATATATAGAAAAATTTTAGTTAAAGACTAAAATTTATAGATTTTTAATTCCAAAGAAAGAAAATAATTTGTATTAAATTATATCATTCTATTCACAAAATTCTTAATCATCATAACCGTTATTTAGAGAACTGTTGTCTAATTTTATCATTTCTGAAAAGCTCTTTCGATTTTCCATCTCTTTTATCACATTTTTCTTAAATTTAAAACTTCATCTTCTTAATTGTATTTTTATTGTTAAAAAAATATCTATAATAATATTCCAAAAAAAAATCGTTATCCATTAATAGAATCAAATTCTGAAATTTTATATTTTTTTCATCGATGCTATATTAAATATTTCATTCTACTATTTTAACTTAAAGTTCAGATCATCGTTCTTGAACAAATGTTTCATTATTGATTCAATTCAATTACAAGTTATCAATAATATTTATTAATACATATTATAAGATCTGTTAAGTGAATTACAATTTATTAGAAAATGATTGATATTGCGTGAGAATACATTTTCAATTAGTAATCATTTGATTTACATGTTTTTTTTTTTATTTCAAATATTATATCAAAAACATAGGTCAAGATCGTTTAAATAAAATATTAACACAATATTTACTTTATATATTTCCAGAATTGATTTCAGAATAACTTTCTATCAATCAATTTCAAAAGTTAACAATCTTAAATATGTACAATGTAAACGTATATAAACAATAAAAATATAAAGACTTTCAAGATTTCGATTCGTTTTTTCTTTTTTTTTTTTTACTTTTATATTACGACTATCAAATTACAGTATATTAGACCGTGCAGAAAAAAAAAATAATGGCATATTAATCTATTGTGTACTATATAGTATATTATAAATTACGTTTGCTGATTATAACAGTGATTAGGTGCAACAGTTAAATCATAATCGGCCTTGCGGCTTTAAAGGTTTTATTGCAAAATGCCGCATACTAAATTTCAAGTTTACATAATTTGCAACGCGTAAAAAAAATATTTTCCGATTGTTCCGAATCAAAAAAAAAAAAAAACACAATGGACGCGGAATAAAAGTCGATATTAATAAAAACATAAATTTGTTACGAATAAATATATCTGTCGATTTACAAATCTTATACGATGATCAAAACTTATTTAAATGCTACTTTTTTGGAAAAAAAAATTAGCAAAAAAAATATTGTAATGATACCTCAACCTCCATATTCGCCGGTCGTTTTACAAGCATCGATGAAATTAAATTGAATCTGTGAAAAAACTCATAGCTATTCCAAATATTGAGTTTTAGGCATATTTTTTTGTATTTATAATAATATCTGATGGGGGATATTTTGAAATAAATAAAATTCATATATATTCAAAATCGCATATACAATAATATATCAGAAAGTCAAACACAGAATTGACGATCTAACCTTGTAAGAGAGCGAATAAAATCATATTCGAAATCTAATTTTAATAAAAAAAAAATAGATTTATTTATTGTCATATTTGGAAATTAATAGTAAAATTAGATCTAAATTTGACATTCTTGCGTTTGAAAGTCGAAGGACTCAAATGCGACTTGTCGTATTTAAGCATATAGGCGCATAACTCCCGTTTGACAATATAATTACTTTGGCGGCACGTTTTTTGATATGAAGACATAAATAATAATAAATTATCAAGAACGTGACAATGGATAAAATTTTTATTTGGCACCTGTTAATCTGAGACTATTATTAAGTTTATGATATAGCATTTATGATTATTTATGTTCATTCATAAATTTTTCGTTAAAGCATTTAGAATTTTTAATAGAAATTTTAAAATAACTAAATAAAATTATATACATATAATTAAAATTAACGGCATTTTTTTTTTAACTATTCATGTTCAATTTTTAACTGTAAATGTTCAAATATTCAAAGCGTTCATTGATTTTTTTTATAAGATATATATTTTTTTAAGAAAAAAGAAATAATTGTATTAAAATACAATTATTTCATTTTAAATCAATATGATATTTTAAGAAACAATATATGGACGATTTAAATTCTTGCATTCTAAGCGGCTCAATTTTACTATTTTCCTTATAGAATGTCATATATATTAATATATTCTGTATAAAATTTGAATTAAAGAATAAACACGTATAAATGATATCACGAGAATTTAAATACGTGACTTGTTGCATATAAACCAGTGGATAAAATTAGATAATCATCAATAGACTGTTACAAATTTTATAGTAAAATATTGATGTATCGAAAAACATATTTGGAATATCATTAAAATTCCATATAAAATTACATATCATTTTTTCAAATTTTAAAATAATATTAAGACAATATAAAAATATACAAAAATTATCTAGTATTACATTAAATGTAACGGGTTACGGTCGATTTTGAAAGCGTAATCACATTTCTATACGGCGTCGCGGCGACATTCGATTCGCAAACGTTTTAAAACGACAAAAATAACAGTTTTTTGTTTTTTTTTGAAAAAGAACAAAATGAAAATAATAAAAAAAACGGGCACTTGTTTTCAATTTAAGCGTGGGAATCGCATTCGAGACCTCTCTCGTTTACATAATATTTGCCGCTCACGACAAAACAGCAACGACCCGTAACTATTCTAGTGCAGCAACAAACGGCGAACACCACCTTCTTGGACGATCTCAATTCAAGTGTTAACAATACGTGTGATATAAGTGATGTACGATAGTATTTCATCAATATATATATATATATACATATATCATATATAATATCAAAAAAAAAATTACATTAATTTATAACAATCTATATATATATATATATAACGAGCAGGTCACGGGTTCAATTCGTATAAAATAATTTATGTCATAGAAAAATTATTAATGATATAAAATTGACGATTCGTTATTTAAAAATGAACTAAAAGTTTAAATATAAAATTTGACTTCAAAAATGTGTAACGTTATTAATAAAATTTAGTCCATTTTTTTTTTATTATAATTTATACAATTAAAATTGATTAAAATATAACATATAAAATAAATTTCAATTATTATGTATATATTTTATAGAAAAAGATAAATGAATTAAATTTAAAAAAAATATTTTTTTTATCAGTTTAAACGTTATATTTAAAAGTATTTTTTTTTTGTACTCAAAATTTAACATTTCACTGGTTTATTATATTTCAAATTGATTTATAAATGATTTTTTTATAGTATAGTTAGTAGAAAGTTTACATTGATATATATATATATATATATATATATATATATATATATATAATATATATATATATATATATAAATTAATAAACTTATAACGCATTAAAAGCCAATAAATCAATTATATTTTATAGAGCTTTAAGATACTAGTTACTTTTATGCAGAATTCTATCGCTGAAAAAAAAAAAAAAAAATATATATATATATATATATATATATCCATTACTAATTTTATTTCTAATTTAACAATAATGCGACTAATAATTTTTAGCAATAAAAAAATATGCACTTATATCTATATATTTGCGGATTTTCGATTCGATTTCACACAAAAGAGACACATTCACCGACGCTTTATTTATTTTTTTTATTTTTCAATTATATATATATATATATATATATATATATATATATATATATATATATATATATATACCATATATATATAATATATAATAGCAGTGACGGGAATCGAACCCAACGTTGGACATATAGAACGTCCGTTTTTAACGTTTTCCACGTTAGAATTCGGTAAAACGTGATGTTTAGACACACGAAGCCGTTTCTCGTGCGATCGTCACCATCGGAGAATTTAGAAAGCGCTACGGTTTACGACGGAACCAAGGAGCGAATGAAGAAGAAAAAAAATCAAAATCCAAAAAAAAGAAAAAGAGAGACAAAACGGGTGAAAAAAAAGACGACATTATTTATGACAAAACTTGGAAGATATACTCGCGTTTCGTGAATGACTGATGTTTGAAATATATATATATATATATGTGAGTTTTCTTCTTTTTTTTCCTGTTTTTCGTCTGTTATTTTCTTTTTCTTTTTTTTTTATTCTTCTTCTATATATCATTGTATAAGGAAGAAGACGTGACTGTCGTCTTCAACACTTGTCGCATTCGTGTTTATCGTATTTACTATACAAAAACGTTCTGTTTGGTTATAACTAAGTCTATATTGTAATTTTCATCAAAAAAAAAAGACTGGTTTAAATATTACTAAAAATTCCAAAATATATTAATATATACTAATTTATCAAAATATGCGCTATTTATATATATATATATATATATATATATATATATATATATATATATTATGAGAAATATATTAAATTTATTTTTTTTCTATAGAGAAAACATTTTCTTTTGGATAATAATAATGCATTGTAAAACATTGATTAGTTTATAAAAAAGATTTAATTAACACTAATCATTTCCGCTTTGAACAAAAAAATATGTTTAAATCCAAAATTTTCAATTATTTCCAGATTACCTTGATGAGAGATAAAAAATAATAATATTATAACAACAAACTGCACTTACTATAAATATCAATTTAACCTGTAGGGGGTAATTAAAAAGTTTATTAAAAAAAAATAAAGCAATATATTAATATATTTAACATACTTCAAGGTTGAATTAAAATAATAATAACGAGCATATATATATTTTTTGCTTAATTTTAAATACATGATAAAACTAATGATATCCATAACACTAATATCCATCTATTGATTATTGAGATTTAAAAAAATCAACAAACATATCGTAAAATCTGTCTTGCCAATGAACACAAATGTGCAATTTAATTAATTACCGTTAAAATAATAATGCAATTTAACAAAAAAAAAAAAAACGATCCATTTTTTTTTTATTATGTTCTTTATCGATACACGAAATTGAAAGGTTTCGTTCGATTATTTTCAAAGAATAAGAAAGAAAAAAAAAAAAAACCGCTCGCATATCGTTCAATCAATCAAACTTTACAATAATAAAAATTTCACAATAAAAAACGTTAAGCGATACGACTTTATCGAAATTTCACGTGCCACGGAGACATTTCCGATATCTTATAAAGTGAACATGAACGATCGAATCATGAACGAAAGTAACGTGTCTGTTTGTTTTAATTTTAATACGTGTTCTTTTTTTTAATCGATTCATATATATATATATATATATATATATATATATATATATATATATATATATATATATATGGTGTCTAAAAAGTATTGTAAATATTCATTTTTTTCAATTCAATTCAATCTCCCAAACATTTTCTTTTGAATATATTTAATCTCTTTAACGATATAAAGCGTAAATAACATTACAATTTTATCTATATTTGTAATACGACAATTTTTCTAGGTTCTTTATGTAAATCGCACGGTGCAATTTTTGGCGAATGTGGAGGTTAGAGCAACTTTACAACGTTGTTTTTTGAACATTATATGTTATATTGAATGTTTAGTTTGTAAATATATTTTTTAAAGAAAAAATTTCATTACTTTTTGAACACACCGTGTATATATATGTATATAGTGGAGAGTAAATATTATTTATAATATATTATTATTATTAATAATAATAATAATAGTAGAAATGAATAATAATCGGTGGTGTTACGACTTTTGGCGGATGTGAGTCTTTTTGTTTTTAAAAGTCTCGTGGCGCCGATTTATTTAATAATAATTATATGGCTTATAACAAAGAATAAACACGGATTAAATTTATTATTCAAAAGACAAAGCTCATATTTTATATATCGATAATAATGTTATATATTATAAAATTAAAAAAATATATATATATATCTATATATGTTTTATTTTTAATGAGTAAAACAATATGACTATAAATATAATATTATACTGTACTATATTAATATATTTTTAATGTGTATAAAATTAAATAATAATAAAAATAATATGTATTATATATTTTTTATGACGAATCGAGTCGGTATCTCTACGCTCAACCATCAGATATGATTCTTTTATTGAAAAGTATTGACGTATCGTTTTATTTATTTTTAATAATGTTTCGAATTATAATACAATATTATATTACTAAAATTTATACGTATATAAATTAACATGTGTTTTATTACTGAATCGATAAACTTTAGTTTTTTAAATAAAATAAAATAATATAATAGTTTTATATATTATTGTAAAAAGTATATATATATATATATATATATATATATATATATATATATATATATATATATATATATATATATATATATTTCTTATTTTTTCTGTTGTTAATGACTTATAGAGCAGTGATTCTCAATAGAAGATTTCAAATTAAAAATATAAAATTGAAAAGGCATAATGATTTTAGAACTTATAATTTTTTTCTTTTATAGATTTTCAATATACAACAAAATAATAAAAATCAAAAAAAAAAGATTATTAATTATGGAAAAAAAAAATAAAAATATAATGTCGACAAAAAATTAAAATATTTTTTATTGATGATAAAATATTTTTTTCAAACAAATTTTATAAAATACGAAAAAACTTAAACATCAATTAAAAATCTTTCATATACAATATAACGAAATAACGCTCACGTGTTTAACCCATAGCGTCACCGCGAAAACGCATTGAATCGATTAACAGGCGGAAAATCTCCTAGACGCCGCCCTTTTATAAATAAAGCGTCATTTACATAATTGTTATTGGATAAATACAATGCGACGCCATGTAAGGTCAACTTGTTAGAAACTTTTGTAGCACCTGACCGAAGAGATGTTCGTACAACGCGATCGCGTTATGTAAATTTCGCATTAACAAAAGAGACATACTCGTGCACCGTTTTAGGCGGTCGACAATGTTCAACAATGACCACATAATAAACACTATATATATATATATATATATATATATATATATATATATATATATATATATATATATATATATATATATATACCTTATATATAACACAAAATAGTCATACATTAAAAACATATGACTACTCAATTTTTATCTTCTAGTTCAATTTTAAATATATATATATATATATATATATATATATATATATATATATATATATATATATATATCTAATATTTAACGATTAAAATGTGTGACAAGTCGAAAATGTGTTTTGCTAGCATATATTTCATACTGCGCTGTCTCATTTAGTACGGTTTTATATACGTTTAAATGTGTTTCTGAAATGTGAAACCGTGAAAATTCGAAGCATTTTGCACGCCACCCACATTGAGATCGTTATCTAAATACTTGTAAAAAAAAATATTTCGATTCTTATGTAGGTTTAACATTCCGGATCGTTGTATTTATATATATACATATATATATATATATATATATATATATATATATATATATATATATATATATATAATTTTTTTTTTATATATAAAATTATTCAATCAATACAATAATTAAAGTGTCATTGTTATTTATACAGTTTTATATTGAGTGAAAAATATCAAAGTCAAATAATTTGAAAACCTGTTTAAAATCATATAAATAAATTGAAAAATAAAGAAAAGTGTAAATTTAAAACATACTTTTTGAACGTGAAAAAAGTCAAACAGTTAGAATTTATTGTAGTTTACTATGATATTTTGTATTTTTTTTTTTTGAAAATATTCAGAATATTTATATTTTATAATTTATATATATATATATATATATATATATATATATATATATATATATATATATATATATATATATATATATATATATATATATATATATATATATATATATATATATATATATATATATATATACGAGTATTTATTTAATTATGTTTTATTCTTTTAATTATTTCGTGTAAAACGTTCACAAAAAATTCGATGGTTAAGGGTCAAGGCGTAATATTGTACTGCACCGCGAGGCATATATATATACATGAAAATTAACATGTTTATTGTACATTCTAAATGAAATAAACTATACACGGCGTTGTCCTCGAGCGATATTTTATACGTTTTAATTTATTAATCAAAAATTATCGGTTTGAACGTACAAATTGAAGATATTTATTATTTTGTTGTTATCGTGTGCGCGTTCGGTGAAATCTTTCGTTTTATATATTACGCATAAGAGATTATTGAACCGGACTCGGAATATAATTGCATTTTTTTTTATATTAATATTATTACTATTATTTTATAATATAAAGAAAATTAACGTAATTTATATTTTAGAATTATTTATAATTTATTTGTGAATAGTTGTACTTGATATTATGACATATAAAAAACGTCCATATCTTTCTAGAGATAGATAATATTAAAAATCTTTTTTTTATATATAATATTAATATTAACAAGCTACGTATAATTAAAAAGAGATTTATATGAATCGTATTTTATTTCAGTGTTTTTCACCTTTTCTCTTAAAAGTTCTTCTAAGATATCGACTCTATAAACGTCGATATCTTTGCTGAAAATAAATAATAAAAATTAAATTTCATTTTAAAGAAAAAATCGTATGAAATCGTTTATAATTTCAGTTTTTTCCAATAATTATAATAATATTATTTATATTTAAACATATGTAGAAAGGTAATATCTAAAAATTAAGTCGAAAATAAATCAATATATCAAAATTTAAAAACTCACACTTTATTAAAACTATTGCAATACTAATATATATAAGATTATTATTAATATTTTTTAAACTATGAAACAGTCTAAAATACAAAAAATAGTAAAATGGATTGGATTTAAACTTTTTCTATATTGTGCTCAACCTTGAAATATCATTCAATACTGAAAAATATCGTCTTATTTAAAATAAAAATATGTAGAAAAAAAAACTTTATATACCAGTAAATATTTCGAGAGCTACTTGCATTCAAAAAGAAGGTTGAAAAATCGACATGAATAAAAAATCACATCACGTCATAACGAAATGTTAATGTTTTTGATGCACGCACCTCGTTTCCATTCTCAATTAAGAATTAATTATTAATTTATGTTAATAAAACAACAAAAAAAACAGAAAACAATTCACCTGAGTGCTTTTTTAAGCTCGAAAACGGTGCCGAAAGGAGGTTTCGTTTAAAACACGCCCTGATCTCAAACAACAATAGACAATAATAATGTGAAAGAAGACGAGTGAGATAGAAGAAGAAGAAAAAAAAAGCTCAAAATGAATATTTCATGCGACTTCTGTTGAGCAATATAACATTATAAAAAGCGTGTCTACGATATATGAGGTGTCTAAAACCGGTAAGATAAAAGTGCACGAAACCGATAAATATTGAGATGACGTAAAACTGAATCATATATTAGTCTGTCGTTATGATTCTTTCGACACAATAATATATCTTCGTTTTTATGGTAAATTATATAATATTTATAATAAAAAAAAAATCATAAATTAAAAAAAAATTATTGAATATATAGAAAATATATTTACGAATATTGTACACTATAAAATAAAAGTAAAGAAATGAATAATAATTTCAATGGTTTTTCTAGGAAAATTGAATATCGATGAGTGTTTTATTATCCATATTTATTACAAAATTTGTATCGAAAATTATTTTTTTCGACAATAAAAGAATCTAAAAATTATTAAACATCAATTTTTAATATCAAAAAAAAAATCATTAAACCAAAAATATAATAAATTAATATTTATATGCAGAAATTTTGATTTTAAATGCTGTAATCCGAAAAAAAGAACCTCAAATTCCATTGTGAAACTAAAATATAAATTAAAAAATAATTAATATTTGAAAATAGGAATCAAGTAATAATTTTCTTTATAATATATAATAACATAATTAAGATTTAAATACAATAAAAAAATCACATACATTTCCAATGACAACAATACAATACGATTAAAATATCATCGATCAGCATGAAATAAATATTTTTTTTCCGCACAACACTTACATCCGAACGCTTCTAAATCTCATATATAAATATACATTATGCGCTAATATTACGACAAGGTGTACAAGTATGAAAATTATTATTAAAATATTATAAACGCGCGCATATATCGATTGTATAAATTTTATCCATATCAAATTACACTGAATGCGGAATGATTTAACGTCATTTTATGTGATATAAAGGCGTTATAAACACATCTACATGAGTAAATTAACATATATATATATATATATATATATATATATATATATATATATATATATATATTAAATTAAATTTTTTAATTCAATACTTTAATGCCGCTTTTTATTGTAATTTCCTATGTCGTCTTTTCTTTTTATTCTATAGTAATTCGATATCTAAAATCCACACTCGTTCATATTTAATATTGCAGAATTATTCGTTTTTTTTTGTAAATATATAATAATAATATATTTTATTTTCGAAGACGTTTGTAAGCTGTGTACGTTAAATGCGTCTTATTAATTTGATTTAAATATGTGTGTATATTTTTTTTTTTTGTATGTCTTACAATCTCTTTTTAAGACATCGCCGCTTTTTAAAGTATCATATTAATATCAGAAAAATCTCGACATCGCTACTTTATAAGGTTGAATAATTAAAATTGATATTCATACTTAAAAAGAAAGATGTTTTGCATAAATGAAAGTCAAAAATATAATTTCATATAAAAAATAATATATACATATGATTTATCAACAGCATTGTAATTAAAATTTTAATAATACTTATTCATTTATATACATTTTATACACTTACATCGTATTGTTTCTGAAGAGTTTTAAAATATTTATTCAAATTTATCCTATAAAATCTGTGTTGATCTTAAATATATACTTTAAATAAGGCGATTTCAACCGCATTTTTGTATCGACAATTGTAAACTGGATGTTTAAGTAAAAAATATTTTCTCTGACGCAATTTCAAGTATTAATACAAAATAAAAAATATTTTTATAGACTTTTAAAATTATTTATAATTAATGTACGCTAATTTTATAATATTCTATACAGTCTATAACAGTGCTATCTTTTTTTTTTATATTCTATTATCGGATAGATTCTTTCCATAAAACTACATTACGTACGTGTGCTAGATAATTAACGTTTAAAACTAGCATATAATTACGTTACATTTAATATTATAAATATTATCAAAACCAAAATGGTACGTCGAGATATACGGCAACAGTCCGCTGCATATTTCCGTTTTCGAGCTTATCCATTTCGAGATATAAGCGCAAGACCTTTTTGAATTTTCTTTTGTGAGTGGTTCACAACCATTTTGGGCACGACAAGTGGCCATCGGACACGAGCTAAAAGTATAAAGAGAATAAACCGTCGGAAAAAAAGAATCATCCGCACACATTGTGCACCTTCCCGAATGTAAAATGCATTATGAACACCTTGTCATAACAATGGAAGGTCTGAACACGTATTTTTTATTTCTGTCTCTGAGGTCCCGCTTTCATATATAATATATATTTATATATATATATATATATATATATATATATATATATATATATTTTCGTGTACCCGCTGTATGCCTTATTCATTCGGCGCACACGTAGGAAGGAGCCGGTTATTTA
Source organism: Leptonema lineaticorne (assembly GCA_024500535.1). Classification (NCBI taxonomy): domain Eukaryota; kingdom Metazoa; phylum Arthropoda; class Insecta; order Trichoptera; family Hydropsychidae; genus Leptonema; species Leptonema lineaticorne. Next base: position 8,553,533 of record JANIJI010000006.1, on the reverse strand, counting down.
TTTATTTAGTTTTATTTTATTTATTTATTTATTTTTGTTGTTGTTGTTGTTATTTTCATTTTTGCTCTGGTACGTTTATTTTTATTTTATTTTATATCGTATTATGTGCGTTTTATTTTTCACGTGCTCGAAAAAGCGAACGTTCGTGGAAATTCGAACGATTCTTGCTCGCGAATGATATCACGATTTTAATTTTTTTTTTTTTTTTGAAAATTTTATACGATATAAATTTTTATAATATTATATAAAATTAAATTAACATATTAATCTAAATTTATGAAAACAAATATTTTTAATTTTTAGATTATTTATATATTGTTCATTAATATTAAAATAATAATTTAATTGATTTATAGTAACAATATATAAAATATACTATATGTTCAATATAATTATATATTTTGTTTAAAATTTTACTTTTATTAATATTTTATAAAACTGTTTTTTTCTATAATATTAATAAGTTATTTAAAAAAAAAGAAATTAAATAATTTTCATTCAATTACAATTGATTTAAAGTCAATTCTTTTATGATTCTATATATTGAATCTACTTCTAAAAAATAATCCTTATAAAATAATACATATATTTTATATTATAAAAATATATTTTAATAATTCAAAAAATATTAATAGAATAAGCGAAATATTATATTCATGAATAGATCTAATATCAGATTATTCGCTATTTTTTTAACATTACTCTAAATTATATCGCATAAATAACTATTGTTATCAATTTTATCGAATTTATCAACAGGCAGATTATAAAAAAATATAATCCAGATATCTTTGTATATTTAAACGATAGCATCATTTATTATAAATATAATAATAGTATAAATTGCCTGGCGAATTATTATATTTATAGTTGTATCGAGGATTCTTCATTAATCTTCCTTTATGTAAATAACTGGTGCATTTTAGTTAGTTTAAATCATTCAATTCATTCTTTTGACAATAATAACTACTTACTTTATATATAGAAAATTATTGTCCTTTTTATAAATATTTAACGGTTAATTTGCGTTCATAATTTCATATGATTTTTTTTCTTAAATAATATTTTAAATTATTATAAACGAAAAGGACTTATTTAAACTGTTGTTTCACAGCGGGATACGCTTTTAACTACGGGACAATTTGAATATTTCAAGTTTTGAATTATTATTGTGTGAGCGAACTAAAAATGATCGAGAAACAACTACATAAATTTAACCATAAGAAAAACGAACGACAGAATTTGTAACATTATTTAAAAGCGTTAACATTTTAGTGTACGATTTTAATCTTCAAGCACATATAATTATCGTATTAAATGTACATTGATTGAAGTACAATCTGAAATTTTTCACATTTTTTTTTTAAATAAATCATACTCTACTATATTTTTATTGTCAAAAATTTATATATATATATATATATATATATATATATATATACAAAAAAAAAAGATTATCATAATTTATTTAATGGTAAACCAATGAAGTCGGCGTCGTTCTAGCGATTATACGATCGTTTTGTTCGATCTTTTTCGCACAATTCAACATGTAAAACGAGTGTAATGTTAATTTACATCGATTGTAAATCAAAATGTTGTTTTGCGATTCGTAAAACAGCCCTGAAAGTACTTGCGTTTCATAGAGCACATTGCCGCCCCCGTATAAAACCTTGGCGCCCGTTGTCCTGCAATCGTTTAAATCATCTAGTATTATATTATATTTGTCTCAACGTAACCATAATTTTAACATTCAGAAAATATTTATGTGCCTTATATGACTTTAATTTTGATATTGAATGATATATTTTAAAACTATATATATATATATATATATATATATATATATATATATATATATATATATAGAGAGAGAGAGAAAATATTATGATTTAAACTATTTACATAACATTGTGATCAAAAAGTAAGGTGAATTTGTTTATAAAATGTCAATTTTCCAGTCCTCGAAACAGTCGGAATAGTTTTTTTTTCGGTATAGCCTTCATTCAATACCTTCTTTGATTCGATTTTTATCTTTTCAATCGTGTCAAAACGGCGTCCGCGTATTGGTCTTTTGAATTTGTTGAATAGCCAGAAGTCGCGCGGAGCCAAATCGGGCGAATACGGTGGTTGCGGTGCCAAATCAGGCGAATACACGGCGCATTATCGTGATGAAAGAACCAAGAGTTGTAAAAACAAGTGTAACTCGCAGATAATTGAACCTTTTGACAAACAGACGTTATAGACAGTCCTACCAACCTTGAAAAAAAAAATTCAAATTCGCCTGCCTTCTTAATGTCCGTGAGTTTTATATGACAATTTCACCTTACTTTTTGATTATAGTAGTATCAATGTATGAAACAAAAGCGCTTTTTGTTTAGAAATGTCAACGTTTATTAATTTGAATGCGTAAAAAAAAGCTTTCAGACTATTAAAAAAAATCAAATGTATGTCGCAGTGAGCTTTTAGCATAAAGCGCGGCGCACGCGTTCGACACAATCGATGCATCTAATTGTTTAAAACAATGTACCACGCTTCACATTTATAATTCATAAACAATAATCTGTTATGCATGAAAGTTTAATTGTTCGCATGCTCGTAATAGAAAGTTTAATGCGTGCTTATTCCGTTGTACTTGGTGTACATGTTACGTGTGTATGTTTTATGCCATTGTTTCACACTATGTACTTCTTGTATATTAACGGCTCATTTGCAATCAGATATGCCCTGTGTGCAGCGCGCTCGATGACGCATTTATTGCATGATATGACATAAATAAAAAAATAAATGATTCGACGATTTTTTTTCTTTATATATATATATATATATATATATATATATATATATATATATATATATATATATATATATATATATATAATAAACACTGAAATGATGCGTAGTGATTGTTTCAGAAAGATCATATTTATTTATTTCAGGTCTGGAAAAACGGTGGCCCGCGGATTGAATTTGGTCCATGATGAAATTCTATCAAACCTGTGAAATATACAATTATCAATTTATATATATATATATATATATATATATATATATATATATATATATATATATATATATATATATATATATATATATATATATATATATATATATATATATAGATATATATTTCAATGTAAACTTTCTACTGACTATACTATAAAAAAATCATTTAAAAATCAATTTGAAATATACAGTGAAATGTTAAATTTTGAAAAATATATATAACTTACAAGCAAAATTTCACGCATTATTACATACATTATTTTCATAACACAAACTGAATAGAGATACAAAATCGTTCATCGCAAAAAATTCACATCAAATCAATTTCACCGATTCGCTTTTTTTTATACAATTCAATATCGAAATCATAAACAGTGTAGTGTATACATCTCTCTCTCTCTCTCTCTCTCTCTCTTTATAGATATTTATTCACCATTAAATTCAATTTTCGTACAAGTACATATTTTTTTTACACCTCACACGCCGACTTTCTTTCGTGTATTAATCAAATGAAGAAGCTTAACGGTACCGAAAACCGACCCTCGGCACATGAAGTGTTATAATCCGTGACGTTCTATCAATATCTATAATATGTCATTAAGTGTTCATCATCAATCACGACATGCACAGCTAGTAGCCAATCATATACATACATATATATATATATATATATATATATATATATATATATATATATATATATATATCAACATCAGCTTCATTATCATTGAACACCTTTTGATGAATCTAACCACACCCACAATTTAATGTAATGACGGCCTGTATCATCGCATGTTTTTCTTACTACTACTATAACTTTTTTTTTGTTCATTCTCATTTTGTAACTCTGTAACTTATATTTGTACATGTATCGAGCGTATTTTCTTATATATATATATATATATATATATATATATATATATATATATATATATATATATATATATATATATATATATAATAAGCGGCGCGTTGCGGTAAAAGTGATGAATGACCGCTTAAATAAACAAATTACAACCGGCGAATAAAATAACCTTCGCCCGATGAACACCTTCGCAAATCCTACATACGATTTTACGTTTAGAAGCCTTCGGATGTATGTGATGTTGTGAAAAAAATAGCATATTAAAATCGCGAATATTTTAGAATTTTTTATTGAAATTTCTTGTGGATACCGATGAATATTTTATTTTTAGTGTTGATATTTATTTATTTTTAAATAATATTTTATATAATATAAAAAAATTGTATTGTTTTATTAAATAATCCCAATAATTATATTATATAGAATATTTTATAAATATGACATATTATCACAAAATACTCTGAAAATATGTTCGATGTATAATAATATAATTGTAAAAAAAATAATTAGATTGATATATATATATATATATTTGGATTTCTCCAATGCAAGTATAGCTAAAATATGGTGCTCTAGAAATCCTTTTTTTTGGAAAGCTTATAAAATATACATTTAATGTATGGTAAACAAAAGGTTAACCATCTTTACTCTAATCAGTTTCATAAAATGATCTTAGTGTAATTATTAAAAAATATACATAATTCAATATTTATTCACAGATTTCCATAATATATGATATTGTCTATATAATAAATTTAATTCAAAAACTAAAATTAAATAAATAAAATGTTTTAATACTTTTTAAAAATAAAAATGTCATAGAAAATTATGTATTTTAATATATTATATGTATATATATAAATGTCTAATTTTAATCGTTAGTTTTGTATTAGTATCACTTATATCGATCGAACTTTGAACATCTTTCACGTACATAAGTTTGCCCCACAAACATCATTCATACACGCTTATATATATATATATATATATATATATATATATATATATATATATATATTTAATGATTTCTCGACGCTGTCGAGCTTTTATGTCGTTATTTCCTTCGGTAAATATGCCAACGTTGTTAAGTGAAGACGAATGAAAAAATAATATAAATAAATAAATATATATATATATATATATATATGTATATTAAAATAATAATCGACCGGTACTTCTTGTACGCGAATCTTGTTTAACACGAGCGCACAATTGCGCACGCATAAAAGCCTTGAACGTGTTAAACTTGTTGAAATATATTATAACATAAATTATTTATTATTGAATTATATAAACTATAGCGTTTAGTGTTTTTTTTAATCTAATTAAAAAAATTACTAAAATAAAAAAAAATAGATACAACGTTCAAAACACAATATATAAAATATAACAGTCAAAATTTGATATGCAAACGTATTAAATTTTTATTTTATTTTATTAATACATTTTAGAATATTATAATAAATAATATTAAAAATAAAAAAAAATAGAATTTAGAATGTTATTTAAGATTTTTTAGTACTAAAATTAAGATGACAATATGAATCATTGTAAGATTGCTGTTCTAATATGTATTTAATGCAACATTTTCTTAAATAAAATTAATTTAAAATTATAATATATTGTTTAATTAGAGAATGAAGACTATTTTGAAATTAAATTTTACAACATAATATATTTTTTTTAATAATTTTGATATAGAATCATTCGATTTAAATAATTAGCGAATACTTTACTATGAAAATTTAAAATATTACAATTAATTATAAAAAAATTACATTAATTTCTATGAGCAATAAAATATAAAAAAAAAATATCTACCGTGTTATTATTACTAATAACACTTTTAATCTCGATATAATTTATTGCGAAAAACACACATATGGACAAGTTTTTTTTTTATTACACACGCGTATTTTCAACAAGTCTGATAGAAAAAAAAATTATAACAATGTTAACATTTACACGTAAATGTATTTTCATGTTGTTAAATTTTATCGAAAATCACCCGAAGGTTGATTTATATATAAACATTGTTCAATTTTTAATGTATTATAAAATTGCGTACTCAAACGCACAATAAAAATCAATACTATTTTTTTCTTCTTATGTTGAATTTAATTAAATCATATGTCAGTTCTTTTTTCATAGATAAATCTAGTTGTTTTTTTTTTGTATTATATTCTGGCATATTTTATATTGAAATGTAAAATAAAATATTATTATGTTATATTTCAGAGATTGGCAACATTTTTTTTATTATGAAATACTTAATATATAAATTTTATTTTGATTAGTAGTAAATATATACATCATAAATGAATGATTTAATAATAAAAAAATATTTGTTTTCTAAATCAGCACACAACAATCGTACAAAACGAAATATTAGCGAAGAGTTTGCAAATCGACATCAATCTTCAACGAGTGTTTTTTGGCAATTCTCGGAAATAAATGTAAATCATGAAACGCAAGTCGGTTTATTGTAAAAGAAAGTCTATAAAATTTATATACGTAATTCATCATCAATATTTCACTTGATGAAGTATATTCACGACCATTCTTCACTGTCAAAAATCAAATAGTCATTATTCTCGGATCATTTTTTCCAATCGCGCGGCCCACAACGAGATATTATTCAGACAATTTGAGATTATTAAGTGTACCAATAAGAAATTAATCAATCGATTTATTGTCTCGAACATTTTACGGTTGCGTGTACAGTTGAATATCCTTTGGGAATACAAGTGTTTTTATTTTACTTTTTTTTTTTTTTTTAATTAAGAAATATTGTAAAATTCCATTATCAAAAATTTGCTATATAAAAATAACGCGTCCATTTAAAATATTACGGATCAAATATTTAAAAAAATATACTATATATGCGAAATCAAAAACTGAATAAATTTATTAAAAAAATATATACTGAAACAATTACTAAATTTTTTTTTTCGATAGGAAAACTTTTAAAGATAGACCGAATTCAACGATATGAATTTTATGAAACAAAAAACTTCTGTTTCTTATACTAAAATTAATTTATTCACCAATATTTTGTAATGCTTTTAATATATAATTTTCTTAAGTGATTATTTTCGATTTAATTATCATTATTTCTTTACATATTTCAATCTAAAAAAAAAACTCTTTTAATATAGAATTTTTCAAAATATTTTTTTTTATATTTTTACATCTAGTTCTACAATATATTGCAAACTACAATGTATTTTATTAGATAATGCTTAAACATACCATTTTTTTGAAAATATTTAAATTTACATCAGTTTTTGAAAATAAAGATGAATTAATTGAAACGATTTAAAATGATTTAAATATCAAATTAGACTTACAATATTTATTGAAAAAGAATCCTAATGACCACACAATCGATTATTTCCTTTTTTTTTAACTATCTTCCAAATATTGAACTCGTGATGCATTATATTTTTTTTATATTTTATTACTCATCGCATTCAAATCAGTTAAAGTTCATTTATGCAATATATATATATATATATATATATATATATATATTACAATAAAAGGAAGATTAATGTCGAACACAAGTACGCCGAGTGAAGATAAATGGGAGCCGAATGCGTTCGAGCGCAAGTGAACCAAATCAACAAGTTCCAAGAAAAATAATAATAATATACGACGATAATGCCGATGATGATAATGATGATGCTCTAAGGTAGGCGATAGACGATTTATATATTTGTATATATATATATATATATATATATATATATATATTTGGGTTACTTGATTTCAGCTATTGTACATTAGCTAATATTGCGCAAAGCGAAATATTACACAACAAACTATGTATTATATTATATATGAAACGTTTCAATGAAGTAGACGAAATGAAAGAAAATCCGATTCGTTGTCTTTTATTATTTATAATATAAATACGCTCAAATCTCTTTTTATGCGGTTTAATTTTTTTCTTCTAATTTTCACAAGGATTTCGAATTATTTTCTTCCATTTCTCTGGTTCATCAAATCGACGTAGAAAATTTTGATGCATTATATAAGAAAAAAAAAAATATTAAATCAATTCATAGTACTGAAGAGCGATATATAATATAATAAAATTTTATTTATGCGATTTTTAGAATATTTTATTTTAAAAATTCAAAGTTGTACGATATTATATAAAACGTAATATAACTTTCATTCTGTAGGAAATTAAAGTTTTAAAACGTATCTACCGTATAAAACGAGATTTTAATATTATTTCATTTCAATATCTTTGATCATTCGTTAATATTATATTATTTGAACGTTTAATTTGATTGTATATAATAGAATTTTTTATTATTATTGTTGAATTGATTCGAATTTATACGACATATCGTATTGTATTGGAGACTATCAATTATTACTGTGAACAAAGCGGCACAGGTGGGCTTTTTGTGAATAATGTCCAATGTTGATTTCGCATATATTTATAAACGATAGATTATATTCTTTTAATCCGTATACGATGTTCATAATTGATAATTTATCGTTTCGTTATCTAGTTGTAAAGTGAACGGTTTAAAGCGAAATGATTTTTTTTTTTATATAAACTAACAATGACACTTGATTATTTCGCTTTAACGCCCCAACATTATATTGTATTGAATATTATTTATTATTTGGGATTTATGATATTAAACATTATTATGAATTAATGTTTTGTAAGTATCTATACTTGAATATTATTTAAATATTCGTATATAAAATAAATAAATTATATTAGTGAAATTTTTTTTTTCATATTACAATATTTTTTTTTTTAATTTTGATGATTAAAAGAATTGAAAATTCGTCGATATACAAAATATATTTGATTGGTGTTTTTAAAATCAAAATTTATATACTTTAATGTGATAATTGGACAGTTAAACTTTTATTTTTCAAGTATTTTAATAATTTAATAATATTTTTGATGTGATTATTGGTTGATTGGAAATGAAAGTGTCATTTTAAAAAATATATAATAAAATAAATATTTAAAAGTTTTGTTTTGCAATTCATCTTAAAAAAATAATCAATATCATATAATTTAACGTAAATAGAAAATTATTGTTTGCCAGAATTAAATTATCTATCATTTGATGTATTATAAAAAAGAAAGAAGAAATTTTAAGATTATTTATCTTAGGTAAGATTCTTAAAAATAAGTATTTTAATAACGCTTTTTCTTATTTTGAAACTATTACTTCATCAACCATATCATATTTCTTCAACAAAAATGTTGAAGACAGATGAATATAAATATATTTATTAAAAATCAAATAATATTATTTAAAATATAATTTTCACATATTTTGTAAGATAAAACGTTGCTTCACGCTTGACATTACTATTTCAAACATAATAATATATATATATATATATATATATATATATATATATATATATTTATATAACATATTTTTAATATTCAGATTGCCAATGTTAATTTTTGAAACTAAAATGAATGAATTTTTCCTAATACGATTACACACACACACACACACACATAAAACATCTAATTTACATACGAATATGTATTTAATATATTCTTTGGTAATATTTTATGGTAGCGCGTAATTAAACCGAGAAAAAATGAATAAATTACGTCATATTTAATGCGAAGCATCTCATTAAGGCGGTAAATTGAAATAAAAAAACTAGTTCAGAAACGTTTAATTTAGAACGTTAATATTTTTACGATCATCTACCGTGTGGATGTTTATTATTATTCCGGCTGCCTACATAATGATTATTTTATAATATAATCGATCGTTTTATATTATTATAAATATATACACATATATAATATATTTAATAATATTAATATAATTGGATTACGCGCGATAAATTTCTTTTAATCTTAACGGCTCTGGTTAATTTGATTATATTTAATCGCAATCGATTTATACGTCGTTTGCTCCAATGAAAAGGTGACTAATGTCAAACCAGATTTTCTAAGTTTGATTTTCAAATATTTTAAACTAAAATATACGTGTTGATATTAAAATTATAGTTTTTTTTTCTTATTCCTTTATCTATTTTTTTTCTTTAAATTTATATTTTATCAAAAAAAATTAATAAGTTTAAATTATTTAACAAATAATTATATATATATATATATATAAACAGCAGCAATTCTTAACTTTTTCATAGAACAAATATATTTATACATTTTTTTTCACGAAACAATATCGAAATATAAAACAATCTGAAATAATTTCAAAAAATTAAAGCAATTTTAATTAATATCCATCTGGCAATGTATATTAACTACAGAAGAAATTAATATACATTAATAAATAAATTCTTTAAAATAGATGAAAAATTATAATAACGTCAAACATAAATAAACCTGAAATAGTTTAACAAAAAATATCGTAATATAAATCATTGTCAAGAACTTCCAAAACCTTAAATTTTCACCATCGATAATGTCAATTAAAATCAATTATATCAAATAATAAACAATAATCTTTTTCAATTAAACTCATATTGAAATAATATAATCGTATGCATTATTTTAAAATATATGAAGAATAAAAACTAAAACCATTAAATAAACGATTAATGTTCACATTTTTTACTTTCAAATATATATATAGAACAAATTATACATACATATATATATATATATATATATATATATATATATATATATATATATATATATATATATTTAATAATTTATATGCATTATAAATATGCATATAATGTTTCACATTTAACAATCATTTAAACATCAACATGTACGATGCCTATATTTAAACACGCATTTCTCAAAACACATAAATCAACATTTTACATTAATGAAATCATTAAACATTATTCTAACACGAAAGGTAATATAACAGTTTTCGATCGACAAATCTTGATATGAAAATCATTTTTCACATTACACGTCCATTATGAAACGAAACCCAAAATTTACACGGCATCGCCCACAATTTCAAACAACCACCAATAAATTTTTCAAAAATAAACAACAACAACAACAACAAAAAAAAAATAGTGAACTACATTTCGACCCACGCCGCTCCTAAATTCACTCTATCAATCATATGCTTCAATTTAGGATTCCACTTATAGGATACTGAAATAATCTATCTCCTTATCGACGACCGAAAAGAATTATTTACACGTTACGTTAAAACATATAAGACTATATATTATATTTATATATATATATATATATAGAAAAAAAAAATAAAAAGTGACCAGTATCTGTGAAGATCTTAATTTGCACCGTGAATGAGGGCCGTTAAAATATTAAGCACATAATCTATCTCGTATCATCATCAACAACAACAACAACAAAAACAAAAATAATAATAATAAAAAAGTAACATTACTTGCTGTTACACGTTTTTGTAATGACTTCATAATGGCCATAGAGAGGTGTTCGCGTGTCGATCCCGAAAGTGGTGTGAGCATCTAATTGACACTTGAGCCCTTAGGCCAACGATGATTAGATGTGGTTGAATAATATTCAACGTATCGACGAACGGTATCGAAACGAATTTAATGCGATTATCATTAAAGACAATATATGCCATTAGGCGTCTGAGATGTAAAATCAAGAATGCTGCCGCTCTATATTACCATAAGTCTCTAATATTCATATTATATTTTTATTTATATTTTTAAATTAAGAAATTGCTTATATATATATTCTATTTTTTTCTAAATTCAATATATAGAAAAATTCTTATGAAATGACGACAGTATGAAATTTATACAGTTGAGTTCGGTTAGTGTGACGTTTAATTGAGATTTATTATTATGTCATATTAACCAAAGTATCATACGAACCATAAATTAAAAATCGATGAGTTCTAAACATTATTCGTACTGTCACACTAATTGTCTTTAAAAAAAAAAGAGCAAACACGATAGAAATTAAACAGTATTATCATATAATATTAAAAAATTCGTTAAAAATTATAAAAAAGAGTTGAAAAGACAAAAAAAATATTAAACATTTACTTCAAACGAATATTTAAAAAAAAATTTTTTTTTTCTGCAATAAAATCAAAATATAAATATATTGAAATACTTCTTTGTTTCTATCACATCGGTGTATTTAGCCAAAAATAAATGTAAATTTGAAGATCTTTTTTTTCATATCTCCAAACCTTATCCATCAGTCACGCTCGACTGATGAATATACCAGTTTTTTATATAAGAATATATACTCCACATACAAATCATAATTGGAGTTTTGTTTGATTTATACGATCTTTCAATTTGTGCTACGTATCAAGAGCGATATGTCTGAACGAAGACGACGACGACGACAATGATGATGATGATGATGATGACGTGTTTGCCAAGCAATTAACGGTGAATAAACAAGTATCGGACTTTTGTCTTGTCGATTTGAAAGCTGTCAGAAGCCACTGAAACTTTTTTGACAGAAATCATCCATCAAAATCGCGTACGAGATGAATATGAGTAATGATGTTTCGTGTGGCCCACGTACGAGAAGAAGGCATTAGTAAATAATAATATTTTCTTTAAAAAAAAAATAAAAAATAAAAAAAAAGTGAAAAAGAAGAAGTAAAAAGAAAGAAAGAAAGAAAGAATCGGACGTGCACTTGTTGCGACGCAGGTGCCTCTCCTGATTTACTTGACCGACTTTCACGCGCTCGCTCACGATCGCGACACCCCCGTAAAAATATCTAATTTTATGTACGATTTCGACTAAATTATTATTGGTGAAATTTGCTTTGTCTAAATTTTTTTTATTTCATTTTAACAATAACTATTCTAATATTATACATTTTTTATGGTTATTTGATGTTAGAATACTTTTTTTATATAACGTACATTCAAGAATCTCTATTTTCTAATTATTCATAGTGATTATATGAAATTATTTAAAATATTCTAATTGACGATTGTTGTTTAATAACATAATCATTTCTACTATATTTCAGTATTACAGGGTTTTGATATATAATATATCAACAGATCTTTGCATTTTCGATGTAAAATAATTTATTTATTATTATTTAAAAAAATAGTTTAAATTACTATAGAAAAAGTCATTTGAATTTATATGAAATCACTTCTTTAACTTTTTTTTTTAGATTTTACTAAAATATGTACTTAATAGACATTTGTAAATAAAACGTTTTTTTTTAATTATGATTGGTTTTTCTTTATATATCAAATAATATTCTTCATTTAATATATGTATATATATATATATATATATTTATGACAAATTTATAAGAAAACGATTACGATCCTTAATCTCTCTCAATCTCCATCACATAACTAATCTATCTACATCTATTATTTATTCACTGTAAATCAAATTGGTCGCATTTCAAACACACTTACGTTAATTATAATATATATATATATATATATATATATATATATATATTTATTACACTACTCAAAAGACCACCGTAGAAAAAAAAAGAAACAATTATTCACCATTATATAATAATAACAACGTACACGAATATCAATATCGAGCGAATAGAATAAATTTGTAAGACACAACAGTATTACGATTATAAATCAACACCAACACACTATATACAATATATATATATATATATATATATATATATATATATATATATATATATATATATATATATATATATATATATATAAATATATTTATTTAGTACAAGTGCGCGAATTTTCGTTTTCGATACGCGTGAATAAGTAGTAACCTTTAGAGTTCGGGCGTTTTAATGCACTTTTTATCACTTTACTGGATCAAAATTAACACGTCACCCCGCGAAAATTGATACATTTCGTATATATAAATATATATATATATATATATATATATATATATATATATTTATATATTATATTATATGGGTGCCGTGTGTCAACTTTTCGGTATGTTCGATAATAATAACACCGTTGACGTTTAACACGTCTCACATGCCATCCATTGTCCGTTTTATTAACATGACGTGTGCGATTGTGTGCGATTTATTTGTTTATTGCGTTTTCATTGACTGAAATATGTGGTTGACTTCATTGAATATCTTTCCTTTATATATATATATATATATATATATATATATATATATATATATATATATATATATATATATATATATATAATTTTTATATTGTACATTTGTACAAGTGTCTCTGTTCGATGACGTAAAATAAAACTACATCCTTATTAAAAAAAAATATATATAATATATACATAGTTGAAAAAGTCCCTTGGCGCCGATAGCAGACTACTTACAAATATATATATATACAGCGCAATCGATAAATCGTTATATATAGTATTGTATTATTCTTCGATACTTTCGAATTACGTTTTATAAATTATAATGTGAGTTTTTTTTTTTTTTTTTGATTTTAATTTTGATTCTGATTTTTAATTTGTGTGTTGTGTGACGTTTGAATAGGATGTATAAGCAAATTATGACAGTGTCGTGTGTATGTGTGTGTGTGATACTTGATATCAAAAATTACGATCGAATAAAAATTAATGATATCACATTATAAATATAAATCTTTTTCTTAAATAAAAAAAAATAGTGGAAATTTATTTTGAATTATATATTTCGTAATATTTTTTTTATCTTTTATACCATATTCAATATATATTTTTAAACGTCTAGATGAAATTTATTTTTATATAACATTTTTCTTAATATTTTATTTAGTATTTTTTTTATTTAAAAAAACCGTCATAAGATCTTTAGATTTTCAATATGTCTAAATAAAGTGAAAAAATATATTTTCTTTTAAATATAAAATAAATCGAAATCATTGTAATAGAATCAATTAAAATATACAAAAATTTAATAATTAATTTTTGATGAAGTTTGAACTACAATATTGAAATATATTAGCGAAGAAGAAGAAACATAAATTATATTCTATATATTTTTACATTTCGTTTTATATGACCGAAAATATTTAAATAAAAGTTTTTAAGCTTCCTCAATTAAAAGCGAAAAAAAAAATATATAAATTGAAAATATATTATTCATATTGTATATCTCACATTAATTGTAAAAATGATTTATTTAACTTTTCTAGCATCTTTAAGATGTTGAAGCTCCAGACAAAAGTCATTTTATGATATAATATTTATATCATAATAAACTTTAGTCTTATTCCGGTATAGCCTTCAAGACCTTCTTCCATTCGGTTTTCATTTCATTAATCATGTCAAAACGGCATCCTTTTGAGTTTGCTGAGTAGCCAGAAGACGCACGACGCCAAATCAGGCGAATACGGCGGTTGCGGAAAAAAAAAGTCGCGAAGAATCAATACAGTATGACATGGTGCATTATTGTGATGAAGGAACCAAGAGTTGTAAAAACACATGTAACTCTGAGATAATTAAACCTTTTGACAAATGTTATAGACAGTCCTACCAACCTAGGAAAAAAGTACAATTTACCTGCCTTTCTAATGTCCGGGAGTTTTATATGACAATTTCACCTTACTTTTTGATCACAGTAGTATATATATATATATATATATATATATATATATACCGTTGCAGGTTTTCCAATCTGGTTCAAAACGTGCACGATGCCTTTTTTCCCGCAACGCCAATTTTACTAAACAAAACGGAACAGTGATTTACTATTTACTTTCAAATTATCTGTAACATCAGATTGACAGTGAACGGGTATCACTTAAAGTCATCTCTGATTGATCTCGTGGGATTCACAACATTCTCAATGCTAATAATGTCTTAAGTATATAATTCTAGTAATTTTAAAATTTATAAAATATTATATAATTGTTGTATTGTCTATATAGATTATATATATATATTTAGCTATCGATTAATTTAGAACCATATAAGGAAAAAATATATGATAAATTCGACTATGATGAGTGATGTCATTATTGGACAAATATTTATAAAGATTTTATTGTTCTAGAGATTTTTTCAAAAATTAAAAATATTCATATTAATTAATATAAATTCGTTTTGTGACGTTTTTCTCAATCGCTATTAATATTTTATTAGGATTTTTACTGAGATCTCAACAATAAATGATACTTTACAAAACTATTTATGATATTTATTACACAATACAAGTAATTTTACTATAATATAATTTTTTGTGATATTACTTAAATTTTATAATAATATAAACTTTGGATTATAATAAAAACTTATGAACTCGTCTTAAAGAGTATCTAATATATATATATATATATATATATATATATATATATATATATATATATATATATATATATATATTTTAAATTATAAACATATTTATAATAAATTATCAAAATATAATAAAATTCAATCGAAATTGAAAAATTATAAAATATAAAATATGATATTTTTTTTTTATTTATAAATAAAGATAATATAATCTCACTTCTATTATTATATCATGAAGACATACATTAGATTTACATATTTATTATGCGACAATCGAAATATATATAAAAAATACTATTTTTTTTACGCCTAGATAAATTTATCGATTCATGCCCATATTTAAATTAGTTAACACGTTGTGCGACGGGAAGAGAACGTTTGACAATATTTATTTTCAATTTATATATATATATATATATATATATAGTCCGCGTTTTTTTTATTATTATTTTTACCGAATTGTTTTATATCGAACGTTTACTTTGACTATATTTATTTTATTAGTCACAACTCGAAACTATAGATAGATAGATAGCACTTGACACGAGCGTGACATTTCTATAAAAAAAAAAAAGAAAAAACCTAATAATTTTGCATAATATTCATCAACCGCAAAAATTATGACTCATACAGAATCTCACCCACAAACTAAGTAAATTATGCAAAACGTTTTAGAAAACGATCGAAAATAGAAAAGCACTTGACTCGAATTTTGCATTGGATTTATCGCGTTTATAAGGTAAATTTTAAATATTGACACAATAAAAAAAATTAAAATTATATATATAAATATATACTTTCGAAAAATTTTTTAAACCATTATATACAGTGAAATTTCGTAATTTATACTTATCTTTATTTCACTTATGTTACATATAGTATATATATAATATAATATGACGTGTGAACTTTAAAATAATAACCGATTTAAATAAGCTTTTAACGTATTGTGAACTTTCATTTTAATGGATCTATTAACGGTACGATTTTATATACGCTTAACCAATAAACGGTCGATATTTTTTTATATTTATTTTATATTTATTCTTTATTTTCACGGTTATTACTTATCGTAACATTGTAATATTCATTGAATTCGCTGTTTACTGTTTACGATCGGTTTTCAATTTTACGATTATATTTCTTATTTAATGAATCGATTGTTGTATTATATTATAAGAATAAACTGAAATTGTATTATGCAAAAATTTACATAATATTATAATAATATATGTAGAAAAAGTCTAGTGATGAATCAATAATAATATATATTTTATATATTTACAATTGATTTTTTTTAATATTTTATATTATTCAAAAATATGTCAAAATCTTCGATATAAAATAATATCGATTGTTTTTTTTAAACTCTATGCAAGAAATTATCAGAAAAATCGTAGTAGAAATCCATATCTGAAAAACATACTAACAATTTTTTTTAATAATGACAACATGAAGTATAACTTTTTTTTTTACAATAAATTTTACTGATATGATTTATATTTATTGTAAATATTTTTTAATATTCAATATATAAAAAATCAATATTAAACATTAAATTTTCGATTATATTCTTATGAATGAACACGAGATTTCGACTCGTCAAAATGCGTATTTTTTATCCATATTCATCGGTCGTTTTACGACGTCGATAATTTTATTTTATATCTTATTTAATGTTACCGAACAGTCTTCAAATCGGCACGTTTTAACTTTTTATTCTGTTACACGCATAAATATATACATAAATATGTATGTGTGTGTGTGCAGATAATAAAATGGCTTTTATGTGTCGGATTATCGCAGGGTTAAATTCGGCCGACATGCCACAAAAGATATAACCGCATTTTATATAATTGTCCGCGTGTCCATTCAATATCCTAGATCTATCTCTAATTGCGATAGAGGAGACGTGATGCCGATGCTCTGAATGCAGTTAATGATATGTTGGCTCTACGACACCTGGCGGCGGTGAGGGCATGAAACTTGCTCAGTATGCATTATGCATTGTTCTGCATCGTCGACTCCGTGGACAACGAAAAATATGACACACTTGCAAATAAAGTATACTTTAATTCAATTATATATTCATTACAAAAATAGAACTAAAATATATATATATACCATATATTTTCATACTATAAATTTGATTATCAATTCATATAACAAAAATAAATATTTTATATCATCAGTCTTTTATTATATAAATATACTGTATTCTATAATTTAAAAATAACCTCTTTTATTTTATATATTATTATAATCGAAAATTCGATTATATAATAAAATATTTAATATATTTTAGATAGTCTTAGAATCACAGATTATTAGGCATTCAACATTAATCTTTATATACTATATATATATATATATATATATATATATATATATATATATATATATATATATATATATATATAATTAGAAATAAATCAGTAATATATAATTAATTTTTAATTATATGTTAAATCCTTCAGCAGAAAAGTAAAAGTGATCACTTGAACAAATATAAAGATATTTATTTATAGCTAAAAACGGATCGTGATTTTTTTCATATCAATATATCGACAATTTAATTTAAAAATTTAATAATAATAATAATATATATATTTAATATATCATTTTTTAATATACATTGTTTCATAATAGAAATCATCGATATATATATATATATATATATATATATATATATATATATATATATATATATACACATTAATATTCTGATTCTAATTACTATCGATTCTTGTTTACACACATACACACACACACACACACACATATATATATATATATATATATATATATGCGAATAATATGGAGTGAAGACAATGTTGAATTTGTAATATGCAGTTAACGGAAGCTGGACTTCCAGGTTTCTGTCTTCCCGTCTCACTCTAGTAGAGACATTAAACTCGGGGTGGTCCGTTGAAACATTCAGATATATGGTGCCTGTTGCATGCCGGTCCTGTGCCGATGGTAAAATAAGAATGTCGTGGGTGTGAAGACAGATATGACCCGTTGCCCGGTGCGACTTTCGTAGAATTGTCGACGTATCACGAAAGCTTTTTACCGAATGTTGACGACGTGTCGCCAATGCGTCATTCTTGACGCGCTTCATTTCGTCAACATCATTGAAATGTTACTGTTTTTATCGTTTATCGTCTATATATAATATTTGACGATTAACACGTATAAATGTCTACCGTTATTAGACGGAATATATATATATATTTATATATATATATATAGAAATATATTAATTATTTTGTACTCGACATGTGACGTTTGATCGCCACATGAATTAAATGCGAAAACTCGATGCGTGTCAATGACTATTAATATTAATTTATTTGTAACGAATTACCACATTATTATTATATGTAAAATGGTATCCTTTTAAATAGAGATATGATTTACTAAGAAATTTAACAATTTTGACAGAATGATTATTGTAGTTAAATATTTTTAATCCCTAAAAACATTTAACAATTAAACGATTGTGTAGATCAGTATATCTAAATATATTGTTATTTTAAAAAAAATCGTATATTCTATATAAAACCACTAAATAGCAGATGTATATTAAATATTAAAATTATAAATTAATTTGTATGCATAATAATTTTAATGCTGTAAAACGGCTTGAGTACAAATGGTTAATATTTTATTATGACAGTGATATACAATTTTACAATCCAACAGATTCTAGTCTTCCATAGAATGAACAAAAAATTTAACTATTTTAATTTGGTCTAAAAATATATAAAATAGAAAAAAAATGACTTCAAATCTTGATTTTAAACTTGTTTATAGATTATTTTTAAACGATTCAATTTAAAAAAATTCTAATGAATATAATACATAAATAAATATCAAACTAATACTTTATATATAAAACATAAATTGACTATGTAGTTAAGTTCTTTGACCCGAATACAATCTAAACATATCTTAAAGTAAAACTATTGTGAAGTATTAATTTTATTTTAAAATATATATATTTTATAAGACAATAGCAACATAATATTATAATATATAAAAAAATATCTTCATTCAGAAGACCACCAAGAAGGTGTCTCATTTACGTCATGCCTACTTGCGGTAAAATGTCACTAACGATTAATATAATCGAGATTACGACTCGGCTTCAAGTCTAAATACAAGTTTTAATTTTATTTTTCACGCGATCAATATAATAAATATAATAATAAACAAAAATAAATATAATCGATATGATGATGATGATTTTTTAAAAAAAAAAACATAATTATCATTTTAAAATTAATAATAAAACGATCGTTTTCTTTTTTACACGTACTTAAATAATTAATAAACGAAATTTTATAGTTAATTTAACGAGCGTCGCACATTGAAAGTTTAACATGAAACGACTATAAAAAAAAATCTAAATCTAATAAAACGATTCAACAAAGCGATGTTGAAATTATTCGATATTCATATTGAAATTCTTTGATTGTGATTGAAAAAAATATATATAATCGTAAAATTTTAATAACCTTCCTTTGAATTTGTTCATAATTAATATAATATTTATAAATATTGTGCTTTTAAATATTTTAAATTATTCATAATTGTACATTTTTTAAATATATATGCATATATAATGAGCAATATAATTATATAAATTTAAAAAAATAGATTTGTATTATATAAACAATATATTTTCTAAATTCAATACAGTAAATATATGATAGATTTTCTTTATATTTGATTTGAGAAAAATCTGAAAATTTCCACTATTTATATACTGAACACGTACGCACGCACGTCATAGACCGTTTAGATAAGATCTATTACGAAAACGAGTCGACTTTTCCGTCGTTTCGGTCTAAAAACAATAATAATAACAAAATTCGCAACGAAAGCTCGCACGCACGCCCAAGTGAATCGGAGCTTTTATCTTTTTGAACGGTCTTCGAAGTTTATATAGTACACAACAATAATAATCTAAACGCGTCGTCGATAAATAAACGGGTCTACGACGTAAATCATAACGAAGGATCTGACATCGATATGCGTACAATAAAATGCTGTGACCATCTTTTTCGCATATATTGGGAATATTTTTTATGATTATATAAATTTGACTATTAAAACGATATTTTAATTAAATGAATATACTGTCTAGTTATTCTTGAATAAATTTCGATATATAAATAAAATAAAATTAAAGTTTAATAAATTATTTTATTATTCTAAATACAAACAGATAACATTATCCTTTATTTAAATGAAGGTTAATGTCTATACATATTTAAAAAAAACATTATATAATTGTTTATGACTTATATATAATAGTTGGCATATATTTAATCGAAAAATCCATATTTAAAAAAAAACTAATGTAATCTATATAACACTGGTATAAAAAGTAAGATGAATTTGTTTATAATATATAAATTCTTTATTTATTCTTCCAAATTAATTTCATACCCTTCAAAGTAATCCCTGTTTGGTCGGAATAGTCTTTTTCCTATATGACCTTCAAGACTTTCTTTGATTCGTTGTTTTGAGTTTGCTGAATAGCCAGAAGTCACACAAAATCAAATAAGGCGAATACGGCGGTTGCGGAACGACATGAGTCGAGTTTTTAGCACAAAAATCGCAAAGAAGGAATCAATAGTTGTAAAAACACGCGTAACTCTGAGATAATCAAACTTTTTGACAAATGTTATAGACAATTTATCTGCCTTCCTAATCGAGTTTTAATGACAATTTCACCATCCTTTTTGATCACACTAGTATATCAATTCAAAATGATTACATTACGTAATTTTAAAAATCAAATATAACATAAAATAATATAAATATGAATAATATAAAAGAGTACCGATCGCACCGAAAAAAATCCGGTCACCCTAACGTCGAACGTACACGTGAACCGAAACGCTCACTCGACGATCGTTTGCTACCGCTCGCGCGCCACAGTTTGAGCGGCACACACATGCAACGGGGGCCCCGCATTTGCAATAATTGCCGATCCCGGCCCCCCATTCAATTGCCCATCGCGGTGAATATACGATGTCGTTACGGCGATAAATAGCCGTGTGCGGCGTATCAAGGGTTTCGCCGACGACAGATGCGACCGGATAAAACGCGTCGCAAGACAGATCATTATCATATCGTTTGATTCGGTCCCGTCGTACCAATGTGACGATAGCGTCGCGATTTATGTGCCCGTCTGTGCCGACGTCTCGTTAATCCGACGGGCGGGGTACACCGTGTCGAACGGTCGAACGGCGAAATTATGCGTACATTCTCTATGATATATTTAATAGTAAAAAATAATACATTTACAAATCTAAATTAACATTTTAATAGACAATACATTTTTTTTAATTATCTTATATATAGAAAAAAAAAATACTCTATATATTCCGTCATGATAAATTGTCTTTCAGAAAGATATATTATATCGTCAATTGAGGTAAAATAATATATTTATAAGTCTAATTTAATCATTTAATAAAATATTCTTTAAATTTCTATATAGTCTATCATGACAAATTGTCTAATAATTATATCTAATAGTATAGATAGATAAAAATAAGAACTCATCATAAATATTCGTATTTTTTTTTATCTTATTTTAAAATAAAAATATTAACAACTCGTCTTTAAGATTAAATCCTTACAGGTGATAGATATATTGAGACTATTATTCTTAACAAATGTCTTATGTAACAGTAATAATCGTAAATTTGTGGGCGTTACAAAGGGTGCAGCCCATTATAAATCTGATTCAGAATTGAATCAGTGATTCTGTTAAATATATAACATAACGAATCAATAGTAAAAAAAAAAAACGTCATAATTAACAATATATATATAAAATGCTATCAAAAATGTATAGAAAATACTATTATATATTAAAAAATTCCTAATTTAATATAAAATTTACGAAGTAGTAATATTGAAATTTTAATTCTTATACAGGATGCGACATAATTTAATACATTATATTATATGTTTAGCCAATGGATAACTGTGAATATAATTTGTAAGACCATAATCTCTCAATAAAATAAGCACTGAATCGCAGAAATCTGCTATTCAAACCTGTTCCAATACAATAATAATACAAGAAACATATTATATGCTATTCATTTGAATGTGTATAAATATTACATGGTGCATAGATTCACATACTATATATAAATATACATATATATACAAAAGCGGTGAGAGCACAAAGGATATATCTGCATAAATGATTCCCGAGTGCAACGCTTACGAGTCGTTCATTTGAAAAATATTCGATATGTGTTTTTTTTTTAACCGCTTTTTAAAAATATTTATTAATACATATTTTCTACAAAAATATTTTAATGCTGTTAATAGTAAAATATTATATTTAATTTATCGCTGAAATGTAAGATTTTATTTCAATTTACATTTATAATTTAAATTTGTTATACGTGATTACTATTATCATACTATAAATCCAATAATATGTTCATTAAATTTATCTTTAAATGTTTTATAAATATAGATTATATAAAAAGTTTAATTTGAAGTGTAAATATACAAAATTTCAAATATAAATAATTGTATAATGGTAAAAAAAAAAATACTTATTACTAAAATATAAAAAAATATTCGAATTTTTTAATAATATTTTTTACATACTATTAAATGTGTGTGTTATCTTAATATTCACACTTATATCTATCAATTTCGCCGTTCATACACGAAAATAATAATCTTTAAAAAAAAAAGGATGAATTTGAAAGTAAAATGAAAACACCTTACAACAATACATTTACATTCGTCGCATTGTTAATACCTTATTTATTTATAAATATATAAACGTATATGAATATGAATTAAAACATGTGTGTGTGTGTGTGTGTGTGTGTGCGCGCATCACAATGGCGTCATTTATACAACGGTGCCGTGAATAAAATGACGGACAAGAGAGATCGAAAGTTGCGAACGGCGTGTCTAATCGTCATTGTGACTCTAGATAGAAAACGGCAAATAGATTAATCAAAAAGTTGACGTAGACTTATTAATGCGATCAATAATTCGATTCGATCGTAAATATGAAGAGCAAATCATTAGTTTATATGTTTTTTTTTTTATTATTATTATCGCCATAAAGACGGTTTCATTTCGCAATGCGATTTTATTTTTCGATTCAATGTTGCCAGAATTAAAAAATATTGTTTTTAGTATTAATGTTTATGATTAGTATTTGCTTTCATAATCTGGATTATGTATGTGTATATAATTTCTTCAAATTTTTAAGAGATCTTGGATATTTTAAGACATATCTTTCTACAATGAAATTGTGATAATCAATATTGTAAAATTTGAGATCAATTTTTGCATGAAATTGATGCTTCTCAAAATAAATCGAGTGAAAATTATATATAATAACGCATAAAAATCATTTTCAATTAAATATATTAGTATGTATGCATATATATTATAATACTTTTCAATAATTTTTACAAAGAAATATAATAATTTAGAACTTTTGAAATTTCATGCTAATGAAAAAAATAGAATATGTTCAATATTATAAATTTGTTTTTAAAACCGATAACATAATTATGATAATTTTTATTTATATAAATTTAGAATTAAAACAAAAATTATAAAATTAATATACTAATATGACTGAAAAAATAAAAAATAAAAATAAACGTTGTCGTTTATTTTTATTTTTTATTTAATCTCTAGGAATAAAACAGATATTAATTTTTTGGAATTTATATTAAGAATGTGAAATGCTGATCGTATACATAATATTTTGAAGAATATTAATTATAAAAAATATTAGTCATGATATAACAATAAATTAATATATATATATATATATATATATATATATATATATATATATATATATATATATATATTAATGAAAAAAATCAATATTGGTCATGAATAAAAAAAATATGAAAATTATTAAAAAAAAACGATAAAAATAAATAAAGATTAATTTATTTAAATACAAAAAATTAAATAAATTAAAACCATCAGGTGTTAATGACTTGTCTATAATTTGCAGTGAAGCAATAAAACCATATCGTTCCGATAATTATGCGAACGATAAATTACGTGATCCCGGTTCGAATTTCCGCTTGGAAATTGATTTTTCAACTCTTTATTGCCGTATTTTTCTAATTTTTATTCTCAACTAACGTCATTTCGGCCTAGAAGTATATATATATATATATATATATATATATATATATATATATATATATATATAATATTAAATGTCATATTCGATTTATTTACATATTATTAATAATTCGATGTTCATAACATAACAATATTATATATATATATATATATATATATATATATATATATATATATATATATATATATATATATATATATATATATAGACACGGATTTTAATTAGTTTCTGTTTAATTTCTCCGTAAACCGTAACATTATATGATAATATATTATAATGGATAGCACTTATGGTGAATTTTATTATTTGAATATTATTATTTTTTATATTATAATATGATTATATGCTTTTTTATTAAGAAAAACTATATACTGAATAGAGAAAATTAAAATAATTGTACTAAAATCGTTTCAAACTTAAGTTTTTCCAACAAAATTCATTTTTAATTATATTTAATGATTTATATATTATTTTTATTAAGAAAAATAAAACAAACATATAATTAGTTTTTCGTTGATAATCAATTTTTTTATTATTGAGAGAATTTGATATATCTGTAAAATTATTTATTTTTTTATATTAATTGATTAACGTGATATATAATAATTAAATAAAATTTATTATTAATAAAACAAAATTATATAAAATATTTTAAAAATTCAAACGTATTATAAAAAAATACATATAATTTTAGGAAATTCAAAAAAAATCTAATAAACTATAACAAAAATCTAAAAACATTAATAATTTTTATTGAATAATAAAATAATATAAATATCAATGAATAGAAAAAAGATGAGTCTTTATTAATTAATTAAAGATTATATAGATTCATAAAAAGAATAAGGTTAATATCCGAAATCCATATCGCAATAATATTTCATATTGTAAATGTTTTTTTGTGAAAATGTTAACTAATGGAGAATAAAAATATTTTATGAATGAAGAAAAAGTTATAAAAAATGTTTTTGCGATAACAAATTCATTTTAATTGAATCTAATTTTATGTTTCCAACGCTAAAATATCTCTTTTAAAACTCACGATCTACCTTAAAATGTCACCTTATCTAATGGTACAAATCTACGAGTTAAAAGGTCGTAAAAAATCACATTTTTAACTTTATGGAAACTGAATTTAATTATCAGCATATGAATAGGAGATGTATCTCTTTCTTTTTCGTTTTTTGAATGGAATTCGTTTGGTATATATTATATTATATTTATTTTTTCCGTTTTTCTTCATACAAGAAGAAACCGAACGTAAATGGAAAAGAGAGATCATCTGAAAGGTCAGACACTGTGCCGAATAAAAAAAAAAAGAGCCAACACTTGTTCGTTTTGTCATAAATAATATCTAGATGACAGATATAATAGTGTCTATGTAACGATTTTGCATAAAATCTAAATATAATTGTTAGCAGGGTCACACACAGGTAGTATTGTATATTCAAAAAATAAAAAAATAAAAACAGATCTATATGGAAAATACACTATTTTATTGATATTCGAAAACAAACATATTTTTTAATGTACACGTTTCAATACAGAACGCTTCATAATTTTACATATTAAAAAATAATAATATAATATTTGACTCAAATATCGTGAAAAGTTAAATATCTTTCAGACCCACACATCCTATATAATATGATAAAATATCAATAGAATTGAGTTGAAAAAAATAATACACAATTTCGTCAAAAAATTATAAAAATATCATAGTTCTCTAAATATATATTTGAAATAAAATTTATAAAAATGATCGATTTTATCGACTGACTGTATATATTTATGTAAAATATGTCTGAAAAATGGTTACATGGAATAATCAGAACAATTTATTACTCACACCAACGTAACGCCAATCGGTTACAAATAACACGAATTATTTTTATAGTGCTAAAAGATTTATACGATACCAGTTTAATTTGTCAAATATGCCTCGATAAAATCATATACAATATAAATAAATATATATATATATATATTTTTTTATTTCATATTCCAAATAAATGTAGTTTTGAGGCGATATTTCGCGCCAATTTCACGATTATTACGGCAATAATGTAACAAAAATCATACTGTTTTTACTAACGGTAAAAGTCGTTAATATATAAATAAATAAATAAATAAATGTATTTTTTATACGGCCAGTCGATTAGTAAAATTTTTACGCAAATATAAATTTTATCGACGGACGCTAAATGGATTAAATTATCGTTTGCTCATGAGTCCGTGTCAATTCGAAAAAATTACGCGTGTCTGGCGGCGACTGTTTCGGCGATTCTCAAACGTTTCATCAGTGTTTAATCTTTTAATAATATTTTAATCATATCAATATATAATATTTTAAAAATGGTTCAAAGATTTTTTTTTTATAAATTAAATAAGACTTTTTTTTTTTGGGAGAAATCTCTATTAAAAAAATCCTTTAATCTCTGATTAATTTTGTTTTTTTTTTCGTATTTATTAAATAATAGATTTCACATTATTTTTATATTTTATTTTTAAAAATAGTATAGAATTTTTAAATAAAAAGCATATGTAATTTTATTTTTTTTCTATATTATTAAAATATTTATATTTTTTTTATTATCTATCAACACAAAATTAATATACATCTTCCTAAATAATTATATCAACTTTCACTAATCTATTGTAAAATACTTTTAAAAGTTCATAAAATTTAGTTAAAGCATCAAAAATTAAAATAGAACTAATAATCGTCAGTCATTAGAACAAAAATATAATTTAATAGAAAAACTTTCTGCATTTACTCGCTGATTAAATATATATTTCCGTGGCGCACCTGTGTTTGGCGACGCGCACAATTTTAGAAACGCCGTTTAAAATCGAAAGAAAGAAAAATGTTCAACGAAACGAAATATAATAAAAATGATATTAAAAAAAACACACACACACACACACACATATATATATATATATATATATATAATAGAAATAATAATTCCACGTGAAATGTTTCGAACGACATATATCCGATTTTATGGTGCAATAAAAAGGCGACGTGAATTGTATAAATTTCGACTAATTGCGTCTCAAACATATTTCCTTTTCTGATTCAAATTAAAAAGCCGTTAAATTTTTAACTACCTTGTCTGTTCCTGTTTTTTTTTCTTTTTCTTCTTCTTCTTATTCATATATTAGAGAGCCGTTTAACTATATGCATCAACGATCAATATATAAATACACATTTTTCCATATAAAGTGACGATAATATCTATAAAGTATACATAATATATGTTGAAAAATAGATGTAGAGAAAAAAAAAAGACAATAAATATATCGGTCGTACAATGAAAATTTTTAAAAATGGTTTTTCCATTATCCTGTTCGTTGGTTTGTTTTCGTTTACTTATTTATGATGTTGTGTGTTGTTAAATGAAAAAAAATATATTAATGTTTAATATATATATAGAATTAAATAGAATTATAATACGTAAACAAAGATATGTAAATTGCAATGACGTTAATTTGGTCGTTATATTTTTTTTTTCATATATATATATATGATATATAAAAATTATAATATGCGATAATAAAGCAATGAAACATGATAAATTTCTCTATTTATATTTTATATTATCGTAAAATATTAAAATTAAAATTAATCTTCATACTCGTATGTTTTTTGAATAATTTTACAATTATTATTAAATTTTTATTTTTATACTTGAATTAAAAATTTATATTTATTATCATTTTTAAAATATTTATATTGATTTTTTTTATTCAATAAAAACATATTTTAAAATTGTAAATTATAATTATATTTTAATAAAAAAAAACGTTGAAAATTATTTTAAATTAAATATATATAAAGTTATTGAATAATAATAAAAATATTTTATAGTAACCACATTTTCTAGTGAAAACAGTAAAATATATTTTTTTGATATTCTTTAATTAATCAAAAATACAACACTTATAATGAAATTTCAGAATATTTCCTTAGTACTTTGGGTTTAATTTAAGATATGAATTCAAATAATTCTTTAAATATATGTTATATATATTATATCTTTTCTGGTCTTAAAATTTTAACCAAATATAGATATGAAAATATGATTAAAAAAATCAAATATTTCAATCATAACATGGAATATAATAAATTAAATTTCTTCATTCATCCCTAGAAAGATACATTAAACGTTGAAAATCTTTGGAAAAACGTCAAAACTCGTCGCTTTATGAATCTTTATCGTCGATTCAAATCCTCATTCACAAATCATTTTATTGTTAAATGACTACATATAGCAAATATATTATTAAATCGCCAATCTTCATAAAGAGACAACATAAAGAAATAAACAATAATTTAGAAATCTATACTATTATATTCACAAATATATAATAAATCATATTAATAAGTTTACATATATATATGATGAAAATATCTAAATGGAAAGACGCTGAAAAAGGGTGAAAAAAATGGCTATATAAGGAGCGAAAGCGATTGATTCTTCGGCGAAAAAGCATATGTGGATGTTATATAAGAATATGAAGGCTTTGACTTGAGGCTTCGGCTTCTTGTAAGGAGCTACGAAGGTTGTCAAACTGTGGACAGGTTGTTACTGATGTTGTTGTTGTCGCTGTTGTTGTTGTTGTTGTTATTATTATTATTATTGTCATAGTCCAGATGACAGAAAACCGACAACAAATGTTGCAACCTGTACTTTGCCGCCAATGCAACATTTCTAGAATTGAAAACAAAAATGAATGTTTATATAGGTCACACGACATTCAACGATTGCACATAGTGTATATAAAGTACAGTGTGCGCATGCAAGAGCGTGCACATGTGCAAAAAAAAAAAAAAAACAATAATAAAATATATGAAAAGCGAGCCATTTGTATATATATTTCGTATGCATTGTTTATATGCATATGCATTTATATAAATTGTATGTATGTTATTTTTAAATCATGTTTATAAACGCATTTAGTTCTGACAGCTTGTATTATTAATGTTAATTATAGAAAATATTTTTTTTTTTTTTTAATTAACTATCAGATACTAATAAGTTATATATATATAATACTTTTTTTCTACAACTATCTATCGTTTATATATCCAATTCTTCTTGATATTAAATTTCAATGATTTAATGAATTTTTTTCCAAAATAAAATTAATAATATTTGATCGTACTAAAAGAATCAATCTTTTATTGTTAAAAAAATTATCAACTTTTGAGTAAAAATATAAAGACAATATAAATATGCAAAGAATATGAAGAATCCAAATATTTTTCTATAATAATAATAATGAACTTTAAAAATATTTAATATAATATAAAAATAAAAATAATGAGAAATTCAAAATTCATTTATCATCTATTTATAATTATAACATTACATGGAATTTTCATAATTTATTAACACCATTCCAAGATAAATAGTCAGACATACTAATGATGCTTCCGGATTTAATAAAATCGAGTTATTATAATATTTTTAAATATAAAATTTAATTATATATATATATATATATATATATATATATATATATATATATATATATATATTAAATATATTCATAGTACTATTGGCCGAGTGGGCGCCTGGCGCAACCGTTTGTTGGCGTCAATACATTATTGACGCTGGAGCTGAAGCAAAGTTCAGGAATCATATCGAAGACTCTGATCTTCAGATGCTAATATATGTAAATTCAGGTACCCTTTTTTTTATATTTTATTCAGCTACCCGTGGCCGTCGGACGATGCAACAACTTGACGTCCGCTGTTTATTGCCTACGCTTAACGACTTATTGGAAAATCGACGATCGGTCATTCGATACATCGACTAACTTATTATGCCAGATTTCGATATATATATATATACATATATTTTGTCTTCATTTTCGAATACAAAAACGTACATCTAAATTGTCATCGAGTCTAATTAAATGGTTAAAATACCGTAAACGTTCGCGTAAAACGTAAACGTATTAACATAATACGTCGATTACGATCGATATGCAAGCGGTTGACGTTTGAATATATTGTTGGAATTTCTCGAAATTCGATATGAAAAAAAAAAATTATGAAATATAAATATGTGATATTCGATGTATAAAATACAATTTTATTCAATCACAAAACCATTAACAATTTTAAGAAAAAAAAATATTATTAAAATGGTTAATAAAAATATGAAAAATTTCATACAAAATTGAATCGTTGACTTTATAGTTAATTTTTTTAGTGATTTCACATAGTTTTTCATTAAAAATATTTTCTATAATTTATCAAATAAATCTCCTAGATACCATTCTGAAATATATCTTACCTTTAAATTATATACATAATAATCCAATATTTTGATAGTAAAATATTTTATTTTTATATAAAATTAGTTCTTGTTTTTTTTTAAAAAAATCTCATATATTAAATATTTCTTATAATACTTATCAATATAATAATTGTGAAATATTTTTATATATTATAAAAATTAAATTATATATATATTTAATACCGCTCATAAATAATAATAAAATTTATATATTAAAATATATATATATATATATATATATATATATATATATATATATATATATATATAATAAAATATTTGGATTTATATTAAACGTTTCGTTTTCATCACGTCGTTTATGCGAAAATTCTTTTAGATGTAAAACGACTGTTTTATACGAATACACTTCAGGATACGAATTTTTAAGATTAAAAAAACATACCAAAATCACATATTATTAACAATACATTATGTAAATTAAAATCGAATTAAAATAATACAAAAAAAAATCGATCGTGTATAATAAAAAAAAATGAAAATAAATATCAACAAGAACGCATAATCAAAAATATATTTAATAATAATAATTTAATCGTTTAAAAATTATATTATTTTTTTAAATCTTTCCGTATGAAAATAATGAATGCATTATCATATACATATATATATATATATATATATATATATATATATATATATATATATATATATATATATATATCATGTTTTAATAAAATCACAACTATCGAACATGTGTCATTATTCACCACGATTATATAAAAATCGATCGATTCCATCGAATAGCTTTATCATAAATAATAATTTACTTTATTATTGTATATATATATATATATATATATATATATTTTACTATTTATTATATTAATTTGACCGATCCTTCTGGTTTCGATTTATTTATTTTTATTTTTTTATGGTATTACTTTATATACATTGAATGAAGGTGGCTGACGGTCACCGGTTGGCATATTGTTCGTTGGTGTGGTGAGTTCGAGGGTATCGAGTTCATCTGCGGCCACCGTCGTCGCTTTCTTCATACAGATAGACCCCGCTTTACGTCAATATCCCTACTAAATTTTTTCTAAAAATATCATACATTAATTAATACTAAAATATATATATAAATTTAAATTTGACTTTTATAATTCATATAGTTCTTGAGAATTATTAAAATATTCATTTCACGAGTGGACTCGTGTGCAGGATATTGGATATATTGAATTGGTCCAAAAATTTATGACAAGAATCCACTCGGATAAACAAATAAAGTGTGTAAAAAATAAGGTATCATATAGCGTTCGAGTGTGACATCGGCGACGGCGGCGGCGGCGCTTGCGTTTTATGCATACGATAGTCCGTATAAGCGTGATCTAACTGTACAAGTATAAAGTATGTTTCGATGTTGAGAGACGCTGTTGTTGATGCTGTTATGCTGCCTACCACGGGTCCATAATCCACATAAACCACAGGAAGCCTGACCTTCGTATATTTCATCATGGTTTACTGTTAATTTTGGATTGTCCTTAACGATCTTGTATCATACGTATGATCCTTTTAAAATGTGTCCATTGTATTCCGTCAACTTGCATAAAATGATCCTTTCAAATCAACATTTCTCAAATATTATTATTTTTTATTTATTTATTTTCATCGTTGAATCAAATTATTTTTTGATATAATTTTTGATCAAATATACAATAATTTCGACTAAAAAAATATGTTTTAAAACTGATAAATAATATTGTGATAATTCGGTAAGCGAAAAGAAAAATCAACATAATTTCAATTAAGATAACGCAATTTTATAAATCGACCAAAATAAAAATGCATATCGATTATAAGAAAAAAAAAACAACATAAACCGGTTTTATCCGATTTAATCCAAATTTTTAAACTTTTCTATTTTCTAAATCACGCTTTTTTCCATACATCAAAGTGCCGACATTGAATTGTTGAAAAAAAAATACACACACATACACATACATACAAATATATATATATATATATATATATATATATATATATATAAATTATTAAACGTGAATATAAATACGTTAATTAAATAATTTTAAGATATCCGAGTCTTTGAATCCGTTACATTTATTTTTTCCGTTTTCCAAATATGAGGTCGTCTCTTTTATTTTGTTTTGTGCGATTATTATTTTTTTTCAGGGATCGCTAAAGCTGTGTACGCGAACGTAATCACGTCCTTGAACTTTATATTTTAAATAATAATTAAATATTTTTTCTTATAAAATTTATATAAAATGACTACATGAAACTGTATGAAAATATAATATATATATATTTCTTGAATAATAATAATATAAATATTGATTTCTAAAATTATTAAATATATCACGGATTGTCATAACGACGTTTCATGTTGAAAATATGTATTATTTATTAATCATTAATTAGTGACATTTCAATTTGAAAATTTTTAAATACATTACTAAACTGACATTTTATTATTATTTTTATGAAGTTGATGAAATAGAAATACTAAAATTTTCTAAATATTTTGATATGAATCAATAATTATAAAAACAATGGTAATTAGACTAAGTGTATTACAATTAGACATCTTTAGTTTTATCTAAAATTACCATGATAAACAATGATCCTGACACAGTTTTCACATCAAAAAATTAAATTATACTTTAGTAAAAAAAAAAAAATAGATTATATTTTCTAAATATGACTGATAAAATTCAGTAAAATATTTGTACATACATTAATCCTATGTATGATCAAATATATGTCTAAGAATATAATCGCCTGAATAATAATAAAAAAAATATATAAAAAGGTTGCCTATCGCTGTCGCAAGTTTTTTGAAACGTGTATGATTTCAATGTTGTTACGTGTCGAAAATGTTGACATAAATGATATATTTGTCAAATAATAATAAAAAAATATGTTAAATACAAGCCATATTTACAAATTATACGTGGGCGCCGATGAGTACCATTCGCATAAATCATCAAAATTTGAAACTAAACTATTATATATATATATATATATATATATATATATATATATATATATATATATATATATATATATATATATTGTATATCTCAGTTCATTTCAATATGGAAAAATCGAAATAAATTTATATTCTAATTTGACGTAAATAACCTTTGACTACGCTTAATATTTTATATCTCGTTATTTCGATCGTTTGATTTGACATAAGATATATATATATATATATATATATATATATATATATATATATATATATATATATATATATATATATAATATTATAAAGAATATCATTATATTGAACACGAAAATTTTAATTGATGATCTTCGACATTATAAATCGCTGATTAGTACATATTTTTTATATATATTATTTTACTGGTATAATATAATATATAATTCTGAATTAATCTAAATTCTTCAGATGGATTTTTGATATATAATATATTAAAAATATTCTATGAAATATGAAGAATAAATTTATAAATAATTATATAACTGTATATTGCTTCTTTTTAATTTATAAGAAAATATTTTTATTTTGTAATGTAATGGTTTCCTCTTTTATGTGATTATATTAATTATATGTTTAATATTCATTAAGCACTCGAGTATTTATTTATGCGTCTCTTTTTTTTTTATCATAAAATATTGTCGAGATAAATCTGCGAAATTTTATTAATAAATTTAAAAAGTAAAGATCGAACATAAAATATTTACGCAAATATGCGAAAAAAAATAAAGATTTTCAAGAGCGAACAACATAAATTAAAAAAAAAAAAGAAAGAAAGAAAGATTAGAATATTTTCTTCGTATGAAAACTAATCGCGGATTTAAACATAATTTTTTATTTACGGAAAAAATTTTATCAAAATATTCGCGGCATAAAAATAACATTTAAAATTAAATCCGCTTAATATTATTGCGCAGATTATCACAAAAGCACTCGAATAACCGCTATAAAATACGATATATAAATTTTCATGAATATTAATTAAACAAATATAACTATATATACATATATATATATATATATATATATATATAAAACTCTATTTTATTATCGAGATATGAACCGTATATATTCTAGTTTTTACGTATTATTATTGCGTGTGGCCCAACCACCCGTCGATTTCCTTTCTTTGACATTCAAAGCGTGCCATAGACTCAATAAAGATCACCATCGGTTAAAATTTACAATTCAATATAATATATCTATATATATATATATATATATATATATATATATATATATATATATTATATAAAGACTATGGTCGTAGTTTTTTTCGTTACGCTCTTCTAAAGTGACTGTAAGCTGACGTCCGTACATTTGGCTCGCGTCAAAACGATAATATTTATTAGTTACGTATAAATTAAATAAAAATAATTATCGACACTGGGATTATATAATATTTGAATATTTTTTTTTTTTTGTAACGGACACGTGAATAGAAAATGTTAAATTAATCGTGTTGTTAAATTTAAAACGGTAGCGCTTTAATCGGGAACAGTGAGCTTAATAAATCTTTTATTTGTATTAAGAATTCGTAAAAAAAAAAGCGTTTATACAGTATAATTTATATGACATTTAAAATAAATACAAATATATAAAATAATTATTTTATATTTATTCAAGTATAGATTTTTATTTCCAATTAAATTATGTATATATTATGAAATTTTATATTCGAAGATGCGCCTGTTTATATTTCATATTACATATTGAAAAAAAAATGAATTAATAAAATTTAAACAATTTAATTAATGTAAAAATCTATATAAAATAATTATATAATTATAATTAAAAATATATTATCGTTTATTTATTTGATATAAAAAAAATAATATCGAATTATTTAAATATTTTTAACATATATATTTTAGTATAAAATTGATGCAAAAATTCAACTATTAAATAATAATAAAAATTCCGCGATTTTATACTTTTTGCAAGTAAAAAAATAACAAATAAATTAATGCTACCGCATTCTATGTGAGATTTTAGCTATCATTTTATACTCGTTATATTGTTACAAATAAAACACGAATACAAAACTCAACTATATAATTTTTATAAATATTAAATAATTTTCTTCGTAAACTAAAATTTTTTTTACTAACAATTATTTATTTATTTTAATAATTTATAATTTTAAAGAATTTTTATATTATAATATTATATATATTCAAAATTTAAAATGCAATAAAATTCAAATGCGCCGAAAAGTGAATAAAAATCAGATTATACTTCAAAAAAAAAGCTCTAAAAGCTCAACCGGTACCAGTTTGAAGCTTTCGCTTCAACTTACTGTCATTGTCGTCTATTTGTCGCGTCATAAATAATGAGATTATGCACGACGCTGTCATCGCAGAATTAAAATTGACACTATTTGCTCGATTTGCAGCTTGAATTTTTTACAAACAAATAGAAGAATAGACTCGGTCTAGACATTCTTTATTTTTATTTTTCTCTATCATCGTCAAAATCTATCGAATGTCGCACAAAATCTAGGACGCGCGATTTAAAAAAAAATCAATGTCACATGTAAATTGTGTAATTTTTAGAACGTTTTATATATTGTCAAAATAATTAATAAATCAAATTATATAAAAAAAATCAAAATTCTAATATCTGTATTAGGTTTATAATTATCCTTAATTAGATTAACATATATTAATATTTAAATTTTGAACATAGAGCAGTTAATTTAACTGTTATACTTCTCAATTAAAAAAAATCTTATTAAATTATTATAATAGCTTATTTTAAATATGGTAACAATAATGTGAGAAATATCAATTTTTTTCTCAGCATCGTGTCTAATTTAAAAATCTCGTTTAATCTAGAAAAGAATCGCCACAGAGAAAGATAATTAGACTTAATTATCGATAAGATAGAAGACGGAAGCCGTCGAAAATATTCGCGCCGAATAATTAATTACGAATTCTAAACAATGACAGACACGCCAAAAGAAAAAAAAACTGATTAGCATCCAAATAACGATGAGATGAAAAAAAAAGAAAAAAAGACAACAGATAACACTCGTTCAGATGTAATTGATTTATTTTCGCGGATTTTCCACCGCTCAGGAATCCGACAAGTATTCGGCTACCGTTAATAAAATATAAATAAAAACATAAATAAATAAACGAAAACGGCGATAATAATGATAATAATGATTCGGTGAGAATCGAAACGAATATATATTTGTATATTAAAAAAAAAAAACATTTAATATATGCAATCGTTACGAAATTTTATGGCTGTTAAATAAGTTAGTTTTTCGCCTTGCAGATTAAAAACTAATCAATTTTCGGTTCGTTCGTTCGTTTGTATCGATCGCTTTTTTCCGCCTCTCAGAGCCGAACGACGATCGCCGATTAACATCAGCAAATTAACAAAGCGTTTACAGATGTTGAATTAATGCGTCCATTAAGATCGCCGCGGAAAAAATAAATAAATAAACATACAAGCCCCGTTTTGTTGTTGTTGTTTTTTTTTATACATATACGCATTCGCGTTAATATAGATACCCCGTTTAGTGCGATTTAACAAAATCGCGAACGCCTATTGATTAGTAGTACTATTAAGATTTCTAATTTATGTAGAATAATTTAAATATATATATATATATATATATATATATATATATATATATATATATATATATATATATATATATATATATATATATATAATGCATACTCTTTTAAAATAATTTTTAGCTCTTTCAAAAATTTTTTTATAAATCAATCGACCTCAACAATATATGACTATATTATAAAAAAAACATAATTTTAATATTATTATTAATAATAATATATTATAATATAATATGTGCGAAAGAGAAGCGAAACGTGTCCTTTCTAAAGGGAAATCATGTAGACGCCTGCGGTGAGATGAAGTGAAAGCTATGAGAATCGACTTGTTTTAAATGCCGTTTTAACATATATATATATATATATATATATATATATATATATATAATGTGTGTATGTAAACAAAAAATCAAGCATGCGAAATAATTAAAAATGTCAATTTGATCAAAACGTTTACGATGCTGAAAAACTGAAAAGTTATAGCTTCATAAGGAATAACTGTGACTTTCAAAAGTTTTCAATCAATTTCCAATTCAATATAATAATATAATTTATATTTCTTATATAAATAAATTATATCATATCAATAATTTTGCATTGAATTATATTAACAAATACAGCAATATATTTATTTTTTTTTAGATGAAAATGACATCTGAAGATGAGCATTGACATGGTCAAACTTTAAAAGATTTTTTATCATATAAAAAAACACTTTATTATACTTTAAGTTTTATTAAACATGTGTGATAGTCTTGTTTGTGGTGCAATTATTCAACAAGCAACGTGTTCCGAGTTCGAATCCCCGAGATCATATCTTACATTTTCACTTTTCGTTTACGAAAGTCTACATTCTATTTAAAATATCATTGAAGAAATTTATTTACATATATGAGTACAGCTTTTCGATGAAAAAATGTCTGAAAACTAATTAATTCCAAACATATTATATATATATATATATATATATATATATATATATATATATATATATATGTATATATATATATATATATATTTATATATATATATATATATGTATATATATATATATATATATTTTTATATATATATATATATATATATATATATATATATATATATATATATGTGTATATATATATATATATGTATATATTTATATATATATATATATATATATATATATATATATATATATATATATTAAAATCAGATCTTTAAAATTAAAAAGGGAACAAATTAAATAATATAAAAGTTTAATTTTACTACAATTGTTGAAATGTGATTATTTTTCTATAAATATACATATATATTTTATATTTTCACGACAAATAAACGTGAAATATTTCTCTTGACCGATCGACTTGAAAAATTTACTTTAAAAACATTATAACATATTTGCGAAAAGTAACGGCTATAATTTTCACTATAATATATCAAAACGGTTTTACTTTCTACCATTTTATAAACGTGCACGATTTTTTTTTCTTACAATTCAGAAAAAAATATTATTCTTTTCGTTTTTTTAGACGTTAACATTTCTGAAATTTATCTTAAACGCCTTGTGCGAAAAATTCAATCTCTGATTTATTTCACGGAATTTCATAAAATATATTGCTTCCATTTAATCTAAATTATATAATATAAATATTTTTATTATAAAATTAAAAAAAATTATATAAATATATAATCAATATATTTTAGTCTAATTTATATTATTAATATTTTAAAGTAAATGAAATTTTGATTACTGTCAAAACAATGTAAGCTTTCATCTAATAAATTCATTATATATACTACAATACTTTGGTTCTATGATTTTCTCAGATTTGTCGATAATTTAGCATGATTTAATCTATTTATAAAATTCCTTATTTATCTCTTCAATATAGAAAACGTATAAAGACATCAATAGAAATAATTTAATAATTATTTTGAACAATTTTTTTTTGTTATCTCAATTGGACCATATATCTGACGAAATAAATTGAATACACTTACGCAGTCTTTTATTGACCATTATTATTATTATTGTTGTAATTTTTTGAAATCACCAATGTCATGAAATCACTTTTATCCACTTCGCTATGTGATTTAAGTAAATTATGTGGCTCGTTAGAAGAACATAGACCAAGATCTTGGTACATGTCCTATCGACAAATGAGAACTTCAACGGTACATTTGTCATAGAAGCGGGGGTGTTCGCCTACGATTTTGAAATTTTGAATTTAATCGCTTAACAGAATACACTTTCTACCCTATTGTCAATTTTAATGAACATGTCGGGTCGTACTATTAATATTTGAAAGTATATTTTTTTTCTAAATCGACGCAAAATAAGCCGTATATGACGATAATAAACAGCGCCATGTATTATATAATATTAAATTATTACTAAGAAAGCTTTCGTAATAGAATATGATATGATGAAGACATCTTTATCATTTTTTTTAAATATTTTATTATATACTACGTAACATGTATATTATTAATCCTTTCTATTTGAAAATCTGTTAAGAAATAATAAAATATATATTTATATTTAAGGTCAAATGATAAACCAATATGTATCGCCATTTATAGAAGCTTATATATATATATATATATATATATATATATATATATATATATAAATATATATATATATATATATATATATATATATATATATATATA
Source organism: Leptonema lineaticorne (assembly GCA_024500535.1). Classification (NCBI taxonomy): domain Eukaryota; kingdom Metazoa; phylum Arthropoda; class Insecta; order Trichoptera; family Hydropsychidae; genus Leptonema; species Leptonema lineaticorne. The sequence goes on along the minus strand of JANIJI010000006.1, from coordinate 8,512,788 downwards.
TATATATATTAAATAAATCTCATATTTCAGATAAGATAACTAGGAAACAATCCAAAAATACGTTCAGCTGCAAAATCGTGATCTTAGCAGCGATCGATCATCCTCAATCACACGGAAATAAATATATCCATATTATTTATTATTATCAGTCGAATAAATATCGTATCAATATCCAATTTTTCACCATAATGAAGTCTTTACAATTCAAACGTCAAACGATGATATATATATATAAATATAATCTTCCAATAATGAGGTTTATTTTCTTGAAGATGCTGGCTAATATCGGCATCGCTAATTTAATGCTATCTACCGTTCGCCGTTAACAATCGATACGATCGGATAAATCTTTACTATGATCTTTTATTGTTTGGCCATTTGATGTTTTTATGATATATATATATATATATATATATATATATATATATATATATATATGTACCATATAAAATAGAGAACCGGTCCTAAAATGATCGATTTGATCCTGGAGGCGCTCATCGAGACCGGTTACAGACTGATTGCGCATCCTTTATTTTTCTATAAAAATAAAATTGATTACGCACATATGTACATTGTATGAATGATAAAATTGATCAACAATTAAAATAAAATATTTTATATTATTTTCTATATAGTATACTATAGTATAAATTTATCTAGAAATGCATAATCTTTCTAACCAATAACTAGATATTTAGAGAATACATTCTGCTGAATACACTCTGCAAATTATAAATAAAATTAATAATAAGTATGCATTTTTGTATCACAATTTTATATATATTTTTATAAGATATAAATCATCAAAAATGATCAGAACTTTTAAAAGCATTTATAATTATTACAATGTCACGATTTTTGTATCAAATTTAAATCTTAAATAAACTAGATATAAAAATATTTAGATCATTTTTATAATAATCAACTAACATGTATCAAATATTTCTTTTAATTCCGATAACATTTTAAAATTAATTTACTATAGCTATATTTTTCACATAAATTTTTAATATTATGTTTTTTTTAATTGAATTAAAAAAAATAATATAATGACTTCAATTACCGACCGAAATTCGTAAAATAAAAATTAAACATATTATAATAAATTTCAATAATCAACATTAATGATATATATTTTGAGACCGTGCTGGTTTTTTTTATATTTTTATTAAACGCACAACACAAAAATCAATTTATAATAACGCAGCGATAAAATATAAATAAAATACGAACAGTTTGAGAAGCGCGATCGCCGGCAAAGAGCTCGTAAATCTTGTGATAAAACGAGTGAAGATACGTGTATAAAATCGAATGTAGTCGCATTCTTTAGAATAATTAATTGTTTCAGAAAATACGACATAAAAAAGCAATCCTGGACAATTAAAAATCGGTTAAAATAAAATTTCACAATATATATATATATATATATATATATATATATATATATATATATATTATAAAATACGTAGCAAAACTCTGACTACTGTTAAAATTCATAGAAACCGAAGAATTTTGACGACCGCTAATAAATTAAACGCAGTAAATCAGATATATATATATATATATATATATATATATATATATATATATATATATATATTTGCCTGTTCTGAAGAAAAAAAAGTAGTATTTTAACAATTTATGGACGTTTTTTTAATGCTCTTGTTATCAAAGTGAAAGTTCAAATTCTACCATTAGCAAAAATTAATGAACTATTCGTTGACATCGAAGATAAATAATTTACTAATATATTTACGACATTCACGTTACATTTATAATAACGGAACTGTTATTAAAAAATTTTATTTTTATTTTAATTATAAAAAAAAAATATAAAGTGTTCAAAATATGATCGTTAAAATAGATATGGTTAATAATAATAAAATCGATGTCACGAAACTTGGTAAAAGTAAACCGAATTCTTCATGAACTATAACCTCGGTTTTGCTACCAAAAAAATAAAATAAAATAATACTGAAAATATATAAAAAGAAAATCGGTAGCCACATTCAAAAAATCGTGATTGGCAGCCGAATCATGTGTATGTACCTTCTTCAGAGGTCAAAGCATGCTTGAAACCTTCAAGGGAACTCTTCACCGTTTCATCCTCATCCATAATTCTTCAAAAAAACAACAACAACAACAACAACAAACAACAACAGTTACTTACAGCTACTGGACATTATTCGAACTCACGGAAGGTCGCCGTTCTCCTTTTTTTTCAATTTTGAGACCAACATTTTTCTTCAATGCTGACCCTTTGTACGTATTTTTTCCATTACATTTTTTTTTCATATAAAAAAAAGCTTGACCCAACGACAACTCGTGAAAATTTTGTATAAGTGCATTATAAATATATATTTATAAAACTATTTTTTATATAATAAATAATTATTAATATATTGCCTTCATTATTTATACTATATATTATAAAAATAAAAAAACACTTATTTTTTCTAAATATATAAACTAAACTTTCTAACTAATTTAATGAGATACTTCTTACACTTTCTGATAGTTGACCTTATTATAAAATACTATATTAAATAGCTATATAAATCGCAACAATATATTTTTAATATATATAAAATATTATAACTCTTTTTAAAATTCTACATCATTATTTCAAAATTGATAATACTATTGACATTAAAAAATAAATAATTTTCTAAATAGCAATATCCATATATGCTGTATTATATGACTCAAGTTTACGCTTGGACAAATCAATGATGAGACTTCATTGAAAATTAAAAATATTTTTAAATTAATTTTATAAAATAATACGCACTAAAAAATACGATTTTGAACTCTTGCATTACGTATAAAAATAGATGTGCGAAAAATATTTCACAATCATTAGAAACGATATGAAGACGACAAATCGACGAACGAACAAATAAATACAACACAGCGGAAAAAAATAAATAATAAATTAATAAATAAAACGTATAAATAATTTATTCGCGCATCGTACGATATGAAAAATAAAAAAAAATATAAAAAAAAATCACCGCATATTGTGCGCCGACTCAATTTATCGAAGAAAATATGCGTTGGTATCGTGCGGTGCGCAATTTACGATAATTGAATGTGAAATTATTTTTATGCGGTGGCATATTCATGTTATGCATCGTGTTCAAAAAAAAATTTTTTTTTTTGTTTATGTACGTGTTTGTGCCTTTTTTTGCTGTTTGTTTGTTTGTTTATTTATTATTTTGTTCATCGCTTCATATAACTTCATATTATGTAGAACTGTCAAAACATCGCGTATAATCCGCGGAAGTTGAAGCAGGTTCGGTAGCAAGTTGAATTCTAATTAACCATATATATATATATATATATATATATATATATATATATATATATATATATATATATATATACATATATATATATACATATATATATATATATAAATGTGTGTGTGTGTGTGTGTGTGTGTGTATGTATTATATAAATATATATGTATATTTTTATATTTTATTAAAAAAATAAATATCAATAGTTGATTATCTCTCTTATATGCAATGCAATTATATATTTATATAAGAGCTACAGCCAATTTTCATAATCCGTTCTTTATATATATATATACATATATATATATATATATATATATATATATATATATATATATATAATATGCAAAAATATATTTATTTAATATAAATGGCAAATTACTGTTATTTTATGATAATTTGAAAAAAATATTAAAAAATTGCAATATATATTTTTTAATATTTGCATTGCTTATATGCAATGCAAATATTAAAAAATCATTGATATCAAAAAATTATATGCTTAACAAATGATAGAAAAATCATTATTTTAATATCTAAATATTAAATAAAAATATTATTTAATTAATTTATATATAATATAATTAAATATTATCAATATTTGAACACATATAATATATAAACTAAGGAATAATATAAATAATTTAAATATTGATATAATGTCCTAAATCGTATATAACAAATTTGAGAAATTTTAATCCGAAAAAAGTCTATTGTATTTATGATTTATTTCGTATATTATTACGATAATAAATATCATTTTTTTATAATTTATTCAAAATTTGTACGATTTTAGATGCGAATACTTATTTTTTTTATGTTAATTATATATGCATTATTTTTCATTCATTATACGTATGAATAAAAATACTGACATCGATGTCTTTAAAACGAGTTATTATATATATATATATATATATATATATATATATATATATATATATATATATATATATATATATATATATATATATATATATATATATATATATATATATATATATTAGTAAGTGGGTGTAAACTTACTGTGCTAGAAAATATAATATTAATAATTTAAAAATAAATTTGAATATATCAAAAATCAATAATTATAAACGCGTACAAAAATATATAAATGAAAATTTTTCATTTCGATAATTGAAAATTGAAGATCATTTTTATTTTATTTTTTTGTGTAGAGAAATCTTCACATTTCATTGCAATTTATTTTTCTAGCTGATTATATTTTTATTCACGTACAAATTTAACATTATTCATATAAAAAGGTCACAAATAACATGAATACAATCGTAAAGTGTTAAAAATTTCAAAACACATTTATCTTAATATTACATGAGAATCAAATAATATACGACATATATTTTATATAATAATTTTATGAAAATATTTAACAAGTAAATTTTTATAATAAATTTATTACACTTAAACGTCAAATATGTAAAAATATAATTTTTTTCTGATTACAAAAAAACGACAAAAGCATTCTAATTTGACGTCGATCACATTTTTTTTTTTTTTTTTGTAAATATATTAAGAACAACGTCTATTGTAATTTTTCGACGAGACAGAAGAAGAAAAAAGAAAGAATAAATTACGACAAAGCATAATGGGATTCTGCGGGATTTTCCGAAATAGAATATTTTATATGTAACCGGAAATCGCGCAGATGAACAACTTTTTTTCGAATTCATATATAATAATATAACAAAAATCGATACATCACATAAAGATTTTTCTTGACGATTCATTTTGAGACACCTACTCAATTTTTTATTTTCATTTCACAAACACGATTTTATATTGAACCATATTTAACCGTTCGACTTTTTCCGGTTAATATGAACATACACACACACACACACACACACACATATATATATATATATATATATATATATATATAAATGTGTGTGTATGTATGTAAAAATCGATAAAGGTACAAAGGATGTATGTGAAGAAAACTTGCTTTAACTTACAATACGATATTTGCATAAATGTGCACATTATTAATATGAAAAATTATCGCATAATTTAATTTTTATTATATATCATCATTTTAATGTCTAAAAATTTTTACGATTATATTCAACAATATATTTAGATTATAATATTCATTTTAAATAATAAGCATAAATAAAACATATAAATGACATAAAAATATATATTTTTTTTATTAAAAATTAGTCATCTCAAATGTTGTCTAATATAATATATAAAAATAATATTCAATTTTTGACAGTGAATATCTATTTTAACAATAATTCTGCTACATTTTATTTATAAACATCAGTGGTGCTAAACTCTCGTGCAATTAAGAACCGCAAAAATGTGATTAAAAATATTAAAAATATAAAATTAACTATCAATACTTGAAATACATTTTAAATTCATATATAAAAATATAGACAAATTATTAAATATATATATATATATATATATATATATATATATATATATATATATATATATATATTTAAACGATAATAAATTACTCAAATAAGATATATTAAATAGTACGACAACGTCAAAATTGCAAAAACGACGTCGTCGTAAATATAAAGAGCTTTACCTAGTTTTTGCTCACATTGTCTAACTTTGAATATTTCTATTCAAATTTAGAATAGAGTGGCTGTCAATTGATGTATGCATTGTATAAATATATTTGACATTTGAATCAGTATTGTTAATTCAAATAACGATGTCGTCTAAGTATACACAATACTTGATATATTATAATATACGCTTTCTTAGTATTGAAAACATTGACTGAAATATACTGTTAATATATAATGAAAATGAAAGCTTATTGCACTAATAAATGATCATAGTGTACCATTTTATATTATAAATATTGAATTTAATATTCGAAATATAGTCTAAATTATTAATATTTATTTTAAAAAGTAAAATTTAAAATATTATTATTATTATAAAAAATATATAAAAATAAAACATTTGAATATAAGGAAAAAATATTGATAATCCTAACTAATTCATACATTTTTTTTCTAATACATCACTTAAATCCATCACATTCTGAACATCACACACACACACACACATATATATAAAATGCATACAAAAAGGATGAAACTTTTTTTTTATTCCAACTGTTAAATATGGCGATCAATAGCCTCGTCAAATCTTTAATGATAACAATAACTCAATTTTTACCACTGGACGTTGAACACGTCCCACGCGAATTCTTCAAAAACCGACTCTTCGGTACACAGGTGTGATATGCTGATGATGCTCAATATGGTGCGTTGGTAACATACAATAAAAACAATAATTGTTGTCAATAAAAATCACCATAAATATATTCTGGTAACATTCTATGACTGAACGGACAATGGCTTCTGATGATTCCATCCCAAAAATAAAAAAAAAAATATATATATATATATATATATATATATATTCTAAATCTAAAATATACAATTTTCTTAAAAATCAAAATACTGAAGAATTTTAACTTTAGTAATCCTGCCAAGATTGTAAATTTTAAATTTAAAAAAATCAAAGTTTCAATACCTAAATGCAGTTCGTTTTATATTATAGTTTCTTAATTTAGTACTAATTAAAGATAAGAAAATTGTATCTATATTTAAAATTATGTCATTTTGCACTTTATAATATTATACAGAAAGTGTATGGTAATTCTTAACAAAGAAATTAACATAAATATAATCATTGTCGAGTATCGCGTTTTAGAATTAATTCAAGTGGTGATCAAATGGCACCTCTCGAGTGCAAAGATTTATTATAATATTAATCTTCAAACAGAAAAAGATTGTATTATTTCAAATCAATTTGAAATAAACAATTTTATTGCAGTTTATTGTTTTAAATAAAAAAGTTAAAATATTAGATCGATTAAACAATAAAATCTCCATTATATGATTATATAATTTTATAATAATAAATTATCAAAAAAATAAATTTAAAATAACCTAAATCTTAATCACCTTTCATTTTATGAATTCATTTTGACAGCTTTAAAATGTAAAATATTTGAGAAAAAATATATAATACTTAAAGGGTCACATGTGACTTTTTGAACTAACATAAACGACCTTTAATATTCCTAGCGAGATGTGATTTTTCTATATTTTTTTAATATATTAAATGTTTATTTTTTTTTTTTTAGACAGTCTTTCGTCATTTTACAAAGTGATCTTTTTTATTAGAAGTCAATATATTTACTATCTAACTTCTAAATATTTTTGACCTCTCGTTTATACGATTTCACACACATTTTTTTTTTGTCAATTGATCTTTACGAACAAAAAAAAAGTTTCGCTTCGACTTATTGAAATTTATTCGTACACAATTTTGAATTACAATAACGCATAAAATTGACGACATTTTGATATATAAAAATCGAATAATACAATATTTATTATCATAAAATGACATTAATTAAACATATATTTATAACGTAATTTTTCACACAATTACACTATTTAAGATTTATGGCATATTGAAAATTTTCACAACACGTCGAAAACAAATTAATTTTACACGCGAACAAACTCTGCCATTACAAAAATAAACATACACACACACTATATATATATATATATATATATATATATATATATATATATATATATATTTATATATATAAAGAGTATACATCGGGACAAAATGGGACATAAATAACGAACAATGTTTTTATCGACATTAAAAATATGGCGTTTTCGAACCTACCGCAAAGATTATTTGCTGTCGCTATGAATGATTTACAAGATCGACCCGCAATAAATATATATATATATATATATATATATATATATATATATATATATATATATATATGCATCTGAGGTCATAAAAGGCTAAAAAGGAAAAATATTAAAACACATAATCAGTGAAAGTATACACGGATTAAATCTTTTGTACGCGAACGGCCAATTTAACGTCGATCGCCATTTTGTATTTTAATCCAATGAAAATCTTCAACGTCGCCAAGAATTAATTGGTGTTAAAGTTTAGCCATAATTCACGCCGTTTCGACGCCGCAACTCGGGGTAGGGTGGTGGTGATAGAGAGGGGGGGGGGTATTTCGTATTTTTTTTTCCCACATCTGATAATTTTATTATTATTATTATCGTAATATTCGTTCGAAGAAAAAAAAATGCGTGAAATATTTTATAAAGATTAATTGGGAATCGAAATCGACGCAATTGTCACATTATTATTGTGTAAAAGGTATGATATGTTAAAATTATGTAAGCGTTGATAAATATAACTGAAATTAATTATAGATAAAAATTTTAAGAATATATATTCTCTTGGAAAATTATTTCAATTATTTAATTTGTTTCTCTTCTATTATATTTTTTTAATTGTTTCAAATATAGTATAAATAATATGAAGGTTTTCATTATTTTGATAATGCTTTACTAGTGATTCGCTTTATTTTTATTTTTCCATTTAATAATTCTGTAATTTTTATTTTATTTACTTCATATTATTTATTAGTAATACAACTATATTCTCTAATATTTTGTGTCAAACTTCTTAATATATCACTAAAAATAGAAAGGATAACATTACTTTAATATTGGTTAGACTTTTTACCGTTATTTTCAGAAATGATTCAATATGAAAAAATATTATATATACCTATTTTTTATTTTCATTACATATATATTTAAAAATTTTAATTCATTCGATAAACATTCATATTTATAAAAATAAATATAAATAAAGCAATTATTATATTTTTTATGTTTCAACCTATCGTTACTTTATTGTTTAAATTTTATATTATTCAATATTATATTCTATAATATGTATAATATATATATATATATATATATATATATATATATATATATATATATATATATATATATATATATATATATATATATATATATAGAAAAAAAATCAAGCCTTATAATGTTGAATAACCATCTCAACATATTTTTCAAAACAATAGTGTAATAAAAAAGGCGAAAAATTCACTTATTATATAAATTAATATTTAGAATTGATTTTTCAAATTTCAATATTTATTACGCAATTCGAATTTAAAAATCTATTTATTACATATTACAACAACTCACGTTTATTGATAATTTTTTTTAATGTATAATTTATATATATATATATATCGTCCAACATTTTCACATAAAAATCATTATATAAAATATTAATTATATTTCAAATATAATATTAATAATCGAAATTAGCGATTTCGAGAGCTTTGATCGTAATTAAAGAGCATTGATGAGACAAAAGTGATATTGGCGAGGTCAAAACTGCCTCACTTTTCAAAAGATGACGGATTCACGTCAAATAACTGACAAGTCGACAGGCTAAAGTCGCAAAGGTCACGTTACGACAAGTCGAAGACTATTTACAGAATTGAAATTTAATATTAATATCGAAAAAATTGGAAAAAAAATGTAAAGATAAATGTCGAGTCACTCGTTTCACTTGCGACACATTAGAAACGATATTGCGGCAATGAATTGAACGGCGATGAAAATTAATAGAGGAAAATGTTTGTTTTCGAAATTCATTAACCTTAAATGCAAAAAGAGCAAAAAGGTTATTTTTTTTTGATCGCATATTTAAAATTAGTATAATATCGAACTATTTTTTTCACACGATAATAAAAGCATAGAAGACACGATAGCCCTTTTGAGTCTTGATCTCTCTGTCAAATTTTGAAGTGTTAATTATTTCACTATAAGATCGAGTTGCTAACCATTTAATATTATATATATATATATATATATATATATATATATATATATATATATATATATATATATATATATATATATATTATAACCAGATCGCCAAAGATATATATATATTTTTAAAAAAATATATTGTATTTATAAATATATTGTAAAATAATAATTGAAAATCATTTGACATTGTAACAAACAGGTTTGCATAATAATAAGTAACATAATTTAATAAAAAGTATATTAAAATTAATAGTCTGCTATAATACAGATTAAATGAATGATGAAAAATGATGAACAATAAAAATATCTGTAAAAAACTTTTATGCAAAATAAGAGTCAGAAATTAACTTTAATTTTTAAATAATTTAATATTTAAAAAAAATATATAATTAATTTAAATTATATTTGTGACTTGATTTATTTTACAATTTAAATAAATGCATCATTGTTCAACTTAATTTTAAAATTTAATATTTTCTTAAATTTATCGCTGAAAAATATTATTAAAAAAAAATATATATATTCCAATTTATAATATACTATATAAGGAAAAATATAATAGAGAAACCATCCTATTATGATTCCTTTTTATATAACACGAAAAATATACTGTTTCGTATATACTATATATAATATATACAGTATATATATAATAGTATGGATATATATTTATGGTTCAACGGCATTACTCCACCTGCACAGGTAAGTCTCGCTAAGGTCAATCCATCAGCAGAATGGAAACGGGGCATTCGAAGTCACCCGATGCAATCGTGAGATACCGAGCGTGCTGCCTGGGTCAAGTGGACCAGCTCTTGCACGGGTGACCTCACTCTCTTCAGGAACCGATAAAGCCATTCTACATACTATAATATACTAAATTCGAACGAACGAAAAATAAAAATATGTATACATATAAATATTTATATATATATATATATATATATAAAATGGTGCTGTCGTCTCGTCGAAAAGGACCAGATCCGTTATTGACTATCGTCGTCTTCGATGTGACCTAGACCTCGGGCCGTACGGTATCCGATTGTAAAAAGTTCAACAATATATACGAGAGGTTCGACTACTGAATAATAACCGAACACGATCACGTTTCGTGTACTTGGATTTTTTTTTTTTTATTAATTTTTTTCATCTAATTTGTTTAACGTAATGAATTTGATGCCGTGTGGCTAATATAAAAGTGTATTTTTTAGTAAAAATTTTATTTTTGCTTTCATCATTCAATTGAAAATTAAACCTGACGACGTGTATTTGTGCTATAGATTCGTTTATACAAAATCAGCATTATTATTACAAAGTATTGAAATATGTGGACTATTGTTATAAATTATAGTTTTAGCTTCAGTTTACAGGATATTTAAATGCACGAATATAGTAACGATTTAGAAAATTTGCATTTCCAGAAGCGTGGAATTCTTTGTGCACTTCGAGTAAGGAACCTGTCGAAGGATTTTGAACTCGTAAACAAACGAATTGTACCTGTTTTGTCCATCGCGAATGAAAAGGAACGCGATCAAAAAAAAAAAAAAAAAAAAGATAAAAACAAGGAGGAACAGATCCAGAACAAAAAAAGATAGAAAGAGAGGAACAACAACAACAACAATAACAACAACAAAAAAAGCGTAGAACCCACAAAGAAGTTGGAATGTCACGAGTTGAACGGCCGATTTGTGAACAGTAATAAAAATCGCTCTTTACAATTTCATCACGACCTCACACGCGCCCGAGAGGAAGTGTCTATCAAAATAATAAATAAATAAAAAGTTACCACTATTTTACAAGCTTCCGCATTTTATAGCTGATAAAAAAAAGTAAACGTGTAAAACGTGTGCGAAACGGAAAATTGAGCAAAAACGCGGGAAAAAGCTTTTCCGCGAAAGATAGTGACTCGATAGACTTGCATCGAATGTACGCATAAGTAAAATTTAGTTTCAATTCAACTCGAATTCAATTTCAAAATGAATCCGTTCTATTAGAATATTGATAAAAAAATCTTTTTTTTAAATCACTTCATAACTAACTTAAAATAGCTCAATCATTCACTTGTGTTTTATATTGACGATCAATGTTGACAAATCTAGATTAAACATTCCTTTGAATAAATTTAATATCAACCCTACTATATATATATATATATATATATATATATATATATATATATATATATATATAATTTATAATAATAAACTGTATTTTTTAGAATCGATCTGTCGAACAAGATCGATTCAATTCTTTTGCTCCTAACTGTACAGTGTTTAGTATAATATTTGTAATGCAGATCAATAATAATCAATCAATCAAACAATAATAATAGTAGATATAATAAATAAGTGAGCAAGATAAAACAATGGATATCGATCTAAATAGCCGGTCTTATTACATGTACAATGGACGATATTATGAATGCCTTCAAGATTAAACCAGATACATTCTTATTTTATATTATATCATGCGAAAAAATTCATATAAAATATGTTAATTATTGACATAAAATAAATAACGGTAAATTTGTTAATCTTTATACAATATTTAGAAATTATGAGTTACTATTTAATTCGAAAGTTTAAATTTTTTATGTAAAAATATCGGTAAATAAATCATTTTAAAATAATTTATAATAAAATTTAATATATGATAATAGCATTTAAATAAAGAAACTATATTAATTTCAATGCTCTTTTTTCTAAAATAAATTTTAATGCCCTTTGGGTCCTTAGAGATCTGTGTCATTCTCATCCCGTCATCTTCATTTTCATCTCACATAATTACATCTCTATAGTAATAATAATTCAATATAAAATAAATTATTTAAAAATAATATAAAAATTATGAAAGAGAATCATATATAGAACAACATTGTTGACATTCGACATCAAACAAACCAAAGCAATATATACAATTTAAAATTTCTCCATATTTCCAACCGTATAAATCGATTGTTATTCTATAGATAAAATTCCGTAAAAATAAATAAACACGAACAATTAGGGAGGGGGGAAGGGAGGGATTAGCAAAGGAGAAAAATAAAATAAAATAAAATCATGCACGAAAACGACAGAATGATAGCAAGTCAAATTCCAGTTCGGCCGCATAAATCAAATAGATCCGCCACAAGCGTCCTATTAGGTCACCTTTCTCTGGCACTTATCCCCAATAGCAAATATTATATTATACGGTATTATATCGTCGTCAATTCAGCAACCCCCCCGGGGGGCAAAAATCTTTCTCGCAGTCAATCTCTCTCGTTTGTTCTCTCTCTCTATCGTTCTCTCGTTCTCGTCTATCTTCAACGGCCGGAAGATTATTGGGAAAATCGTGATCTTCGGCCGGCGTCTGATAGCTCAGAGCTAAAGAAAAATAAAACTAGTATAGCATAGAAATAGATAAAACGCACATGAACAATATCAAAACTCTTCATTTCGCATCGCCACGAATAGGATTTTCGCGTTCAAATAACATGCATTTACGTTGTATACACTTTGAGCGAGAATATTTATTAAATCACTTCCGAACAAATTCGCATCAAATGTCGACTGCCATGAATATAAATAATATATATATGCAGTATAAATATTTTATATAAAATATTATGTGATATATATAATAATAATAAATACCACTTTATTTTTTTTTCAAAAGATTGATCTGAACAAGATTTTAGCAAATTATAATTTTAAATCTGCACACGAAACAGATTAAAAATTATTATAAAAGTTCAATATTGTACACAAAATAAATTGATTTTTTTTAATCATATTATTTCTGTGATATAATATAATGAAGAATATTTAAGTTAATAATATAATCAGTCAAGAATATTTACTCTATTATAGAAAATTTAGTATGCTTTATACGAGAGACTTTTTAAAATATCAAGTTATACATTGTCGGATGCGTGTTAATGAGACAAATTATTTGCTAAAAGATTTTATTCATTTTTAATCATCTCTTAATTTTAATAATCACTTCTGAAAAACGTTTCGATTTTGAAAAATTTTTCTCGTCGCTAAAAATTCCGCACAAAAATCGATATTTTTTTAATTTTTTTTTTTTACTTTCTTTTAGTTCTTTGAAAAATAAACAAAAATCGAAAAAAAAATCGAGAACAAACGTGTGTCCGTTTTGAAAATCGTACGAATCGATCGAGCGAACGAGTTAGGCGTGAGACATAGATTTTAGTTTGAAACGTTAAAAAACGTTTACAATATCGAAAATCGTATCGAATTCGTACATATAATATACGACCGTGAAAACTTATCACGCACTCGACCGAATCGTCTTCATTTCTATTCTATTTCTATCTTTTATTTTTATTGTTGTTATTATTGATCATTTTCTTTGTTTCTTATATATGTTTAAAAAAAAAAAATATATATATATATATATAAAGGTAAATGTGAAAATAGCGATGTGCAACGGGTTCACGCTCGTGCGAACACAATGAAGTATAAATGCCGTCAATTTTTCATTGTTATTTTCTAATACAAATATTGATGATATTCAATAAAAAAAAATAGATCATATAATCCTTGATACTTTTGATAATAGTTGGCAAAAAAAAAAATTCTAAGAATACTAAATATATTTAAAAGACGCTTGAGATTTAAAATAAAACATTCAAAAATATTATTATAATGATTAAAGACAAAATTTGGGAGCAAAAAAATGCAAAATTTAAATTTAAAGTCAATATTTTTTTTAACAAATATTGGTTTCTTAAAATGATTACATTTGATAAAGACTTCCAATTTCGCCCTTGTTTTGATATTAAAAAATCTTAACTGATATACACAAAATAATAATAATAATGAAATCGCCAACAGACACAACTTTATTGGTCCAATTAAGCGACTGATTCAATAATTCTAAATTAAAATACTTTTTTTTTATTTTAGTCTTCATAAGTGACTAATCCTTATTACCATTGATTTCATTAAGCGACTTCTATTGTATTATACAAATATAAATTCAAGAATATTACGATCTTTACAAATATTTTAATTCTTACAAATTAATTTTATAATTATTCTCATACAGACGAGAGAGCTTTCAGTATTGAAATACGCAATAAAATATCAAGTCGCATTTCCCATATCCGCAAATGTTCCGGATTCAATTACACACAATTACTCATTTACAAATACTCAAATTTCTTTACATTCGTTTTATAATAAATAATTGGACAATAAATATTATACCATACATACCACATATAACATTCCGATTTTCAACTTGTTCTTTTTATTACCAGTGCATGTCGATTTTTCATTTGCAACATTGTTGCAACATACTCCACAAACATTTATTTATAGTATTTTTTTTTTAAACATTTATCTCTAAAGCGGAGACCCACTATATCGATATCTTGATGTGGAAAATTTGATCGTTTCCCACGAAAGCATTTCTTTCTACCCTCGAGTGTCACATGCCAATATCTAAAACGTAATAAAATAATATAAAATTCGATTTTCATCGAAATAGATTCAACGATATCGTCATATAAATGAACATCAAATCGTTTTATAATAATTTAACGAGATCGAAATTAACGGTATCCGTTTAAACCACGAGGTTAACATATCACGATCTGAGCTCTCATCTTTATCTATTAAATACTTCGATACTGATAGATAAGAAATATATATATATATATAATATAAAAAATATATTTGCATACAATTCAAACTGATTCGTGTATCGAAGAAATCGATCTCACATACGAGAAGCTATCGTAAAAAAATCAACAAACATTTCACGATTTGTATCGCGATTTTTCTCTATTTTTTTATAATAATAATAATAATAATAAAATAGTTATATTAAAAAGTTTATGTGTTCAGTAATGAAAGTTAAACCGATGGTATTTTATTATTGTACAATTTGTGCGATACAGTTTTATATATTGGACAGCGGGCTCGTGCCAACGAGATAGGTGTTCCATAAAGCCGGTTCTTGGCGACGCTATAAAACACTTTACACCGCGATACAGTGCAGCGTTTCTCAAAGTGTCGCAATTAAATGTCGACGAATATTACTATAAATATATTGCGTACTTTAAATTTTAAAAATATCCGCTAATATATGGATTATATCGTATTGAATCAAAATTTGCGCTAATTTTTAATATGATTTTCGTATCTCAATTGAAATTTTAAAAACATTCTTATAGTAATAAAAAAATATATATATAAACGATTTGATAATCTTTGTTGTTTTTATGACGTTATATTAAAATGTGATTTTAATCTATACATTAATTATATTATTTTTAAATATATTTTTTTCTAAAAAAACAAATATTAATAATATTCATTTGTTTATTTATTATATAAATATTTATTATGACGTGTAAAATTGTTCCAGATTGAAAATATTTATTAGTAATATATTTATAATTGAAAAAAAAAAATACAGTTCGATTATATGAAAACAAGTGGACTCGTGTACGAATTCGTAAGCGCACTTTATAAAATAACTAGCTGTCAAAATCGAAGTACAAATAGAATATATATATTATAAATACTGAAAAAGAAAAGTATTATAAAATATATGAAATTATCCATATTTCGAGTCAAAAAAAAATAACTAGTCGTCGAATATCAATGCTGACGGCGGCGGCGGCGTTTTAACCTTATATACACATATTTATTATAATTATTGATTAATAATTCTTACAAAATAATTATAATGAATCAAAATTGAATTAATTTATTTATATATAATTCAAATATCTTCTATAATTATCATATATTTTTTTTAATTTTTATTAAAAACATACAAAAATCAGTCAATTATTGATGACAATTATCTTTTTTTTTTTTCATACACACACATTCAAAGTATTCAGTCGTCTCGTTCACAAAACGGTGGACGAATAATCGTGCGTTTCGGTCATCAAACATGCTTTAAAAAAAAAACAATGGATAGAAAACTAGTTATTGATATGGATAAAGGTCACACAATGTTAAATACGAAAGCAGCGAAGACTTAATGAGATTTAACCGTATGTATTACAAGATCTAGACAACGGTACTGCAACAATGAACGACTTATACGTGGAAATACGTCATCATCCCACATATATACATATATATATATATATATATATATATATATATATATATATATATGCATTGTCAAAATGGAATATTACAATCTGCTGAACATACGCCAAACGTACGTATAAGATATATAATATAACGTCATGATTCCAAAACTAACGGTATGTGTTATTTTTTTGAATTTTCATTGATTTATTTTCCTTGTGTGTGTGTGTGTGTGTGCGTTAATATTTATGACGAGGACTTATTGTATGTACGAGAAAAACGATCGAGGTCTATCAATCTGTATTCAAAATTTCTATATATGTCATACACACTATAAAGTATTTATATATATATATACAGATTAATACAGTATATATTTAATTATATACATTTATTTTTTTTTATTAAATATATTTGATATTAAAAAAAAATATTGTGTGATTATTCAAAATTTTAGATCCTTAGACAATATTGAATGAAATCTTATTATTTTCAATCACACGTCTAAAATATATTTTTAATAAGTAGTAAAATGTTTTATAAATTTATACCGAATTATCATAATTATAATATAATAAAATTTATAAATATAATATGTTATATTAAAACAATTTAAAATAATATATAGTACATGATATAAAGTTTAAAACTACCGACACTTCTTATATACGTATTCTTATTGTGACCGATCTATAAAGTATTTATAATTTTTATAATTAAACGTAGATAATAATCAATTTTTTATTTAATAAATTGATAAATAAATAAAATAACGATAAAAATTTCATTATATATATATATATATATATATATATATATATATATATATATATATATATATATATATGAAAAATTGTATAAGTTTGATAGCGATACGATAATGTTTAAATATTTTGAAAATGTACAAAAGTTTAAAAACAGTCAAATATACCGATAGTAAAATGTCAGTTTATAAATCTATTTTATAAAAATTGTAATTTTAATTTAAATTTATCATAGAAAAATATGATTAAATTATAAAAAAAAATTAGTGAAGGTCGAATTCAAGATCAACAACTTGATTTTATAAAAATCAATGCAAAAATAATTTAAAAAAAAATTATGTATGTGTAAAATTACATAACTTGCTAATCACATTTCAACATAAATAAAACCACAACCAGAAATCATTCAATATATAACATAAAGAAAAAAAATACGAAAAACAAAGTATATTCTAAAATATTATATAAGCAATCAAAAAATACATATAATTTACAAATTAAAAAAAAATCTTGAATACAAAATATTATGATTTAGACACATAATATATAACGAACTAATAGAATACGCAAACATCAATTAAGAAATCGAATTCCGAAATCGTTTACCAGAAGAAATAAGAGAAAAAAAAACGAATCGTTTATTAAATAAATCAGTCATCATTTATTTTTCCAAAGTGCTAAAAAAAATATATATTAAAAACGGCCATAACGAGAATAGATATTCACCGCATTATTTATACGATTTTAAATCGTTTAATTTGACTTAGAAGAAAAAGAAGGGGGGGGGGCAGTCAACAAAATGAGAATTTTACCAAATGACCCAATGATGTATAACCGTTCGAGCAAAGGTTAAATAAGAAGCTGAAACACGGGTTTTCCAATATATATATATATATATATATATATATATATATATATATATATATATATATATATATATATATAATGAGTAGTTCAGGTTATAGTTCTTATCTGGTAATAAATTATACAGATTTCAACTTTAATTAGTCGCCGCGCACAAAGATTCCGTTTTAAATCGGATAATATATAATAATATATAATGTAAAAAAATATCGTTTATTTTGTGAATAAGACGAAAATCATATTAGAATTTGTGTGAATCGAAGATATTTTTAATATCATATATTTAAATTGCATTGTTTGTTTGTTTCTCTGGTACGAATCTTGTAATCGAATTTTCGACTATTTTTCAATATTCAATTGAGCTGAAATTTTGTATACTTATTCATTCTTGATGACAATACACGAATCAATTAACAGATTTATCAATAAATTGATCAATAAATGGTAATTAATTGAATAAAATTATAAAACAATGACCGTAATATATGAAAAAAAACTTTATATTTTTTTTTTGTAAAACAAGCTTTTTTACTGAAAAAAAACTAAAATAAAAAATATGATATAATTTAACCTTATCACATTAGTTCTAAAATTTATAACAAAATAAATCTAAAATTGTTTCCGCATTTACGCATTAATAGGAAAATTAAATTATGAAACGGAATGTTAAAAAAAATATTAAAAATTAAAAAAATAATAATTTACCATCAGTTCTATATTAATAAACTTAATAATATATTATTAATATTTTCATAGTAATTAAAATTTATTAATAATACAATATATGAGTTAAAACAGCAATCTTTGACCCATACAATTGTTACATTTATAATAGTAATAAAGTGAATAATATATTTTCGTCGGTTTCACATATTTATCATTATATTTTATTGTAGTTTAATTTTATTAATATAAAATAAACATAAATTGTAGTACTGCATAAAATCATATTAAATTACATAGGATAAGCAATAAAATCAAAAAAATATTACAAGCTATAAAATTGATTTTTTATGTCGTTTTATATTTAAATATGAAACATTTCAAATTTATCAATATATTATTATATATAAATATCAATTTTAAATTAATATTAAAAATATTATTTTCAACTTCTCCAACATATTCAAAATATTTTTCAGTATTTTATAAATAAATATCAACGATTAGATTAAAACATTATTAATTTAATAAATTAATAAAATTTAAGATTAAATCTTGATTTTTATACCAAAAAAAAATCATGTCCATAAATTATATTTTTTTCCTAAAGTTATCTAATTTTATTTCTATTGTTCTCAAATAGCGGTATTACAGATACGAACGACTCGTTCTTTATTAAAATAATTTAAAAAATTCTTATCGATTCGTCTTTTAATAATAATCTAATACAAAAATAAAAACAAATTTGTCATAAAATTATATATATATATATATATATATATATATATATATATATATATATTTTTTTTTTTATCAAGATCGAAGCAAAAGTAAAGACCATCGTTTAACAGTGAAATAACGGTCAAATGGAAATACATAAAATTCCATAATAAAATATATATATTTTTTCAAAATATATAATATAATTTAATCGAGATTATAACGACATACATTTCTCATAGCAATCGCACCTTTTGCGCATAATTTAAGACATCTTCACAGCAGGAGACGTGAAATTTTACGGCATCACCTATCTTTCTACATATAATATATATCGTATAAACCGTAAAATACATGTGAAAAAATAGAGGTACACACAATCAATACAAATCCAAAGGTATTTCTTAAAAAAAAAATAAAAAATTACAACATTACATATATGAAATACCGAACGCTAAATACCGATAATTGAGTTCTTTCGTTTGGCATTTTATTTACGACTCCCAATCGAAAGAACGTGAACATTTTTTTTTACGTTCTTCGCGAGAAAAAAAATCAATTATAAATTTATCAATTTATAATATAATGTAAATATGCCTTCTGGCGCCCGATGAAATCGTGAATACGATATATGCTTAATAAAATATGTGTGTGTGTGTGTGTGTTCTATAAATAATATCGACTTTCCCATTGTTAATAATATTCGAAGAATAACCATCGGCGACAATTGGGCGACTATGACTGAATTAATAATTTTAATAATAATAATGTTAATAATAATAGCCCGCTGACAATATTGTTAATTACGCTGTCTGTGCCATTGTTAAATTCCTATATTATATATATATATATATATATATATATATATATATATATGTATGTATTTAGGAAATAATGTTGAAATTCAGCTTTATTATGCAAAAAAAAATCGGTTACGATATTGTGCAGTGACAGTTCGTGTCTATTTAAGTAAATTATAGATTATTGCGTTTAAAATTCAAAATAGGGAATTTTAATCGAATATATATGTTAAAATAATATACATAGTACTGTAATACTTAAATAAAATCTCTAAAAATATATTTCTTCTAATTCTAAAATTTCACTATATATATATATATATATATATATATATATATATATATATATATATATATATATATATATATATATATATATATATCTGTATATTTTTATAATTTTTCAAACAATAATTCATATATATATATATATATTTCAGCTTAAATAAATAAAATTAATTTTATAATACAATATTAATTGTATATAAATTTATTTTAATTCATTTAGAACAAAATATATATACATAATAATTAATGATATTCTTCTATTTAAACATATTTTTAAAATTATTTATTTTTATTTAAATAATTTAAAAACACTCAGAAGTAAATATAAATTATGCAAAATTGATAAATATTAAAAAAAATATTTTTATTTTATATAAAATGAAATGTGACGTTTTCAACTGCAAAACACGCCTAAATCGGCAGACAATCAAATATTAGACATAATATACGAATATATATATTATATTTATATTTTTATAATATATTAAATTGTTTGCGCGAAAAAAAAATCACTATAAACATTTCGTTATTGGTATAAAATTATACATAAAAATATATATTTATGAAAATTCTCGAAATTCTTCGCGCGCTTTGTGAAAATTGATACCCGAAATAAACAATACAATAAATTTTTCGTAATCGCAAAATGTTACAATTTTCCCGCGAGTTTTATTTTATTTTTTTTTTTAGATTTTTTTTATTTATGCAAATGTTATTTCAGATTGTAAATATGTTTTAGAACTATCGGCAATAAATAATAAATTAGTACGAAGACATGCATATAAATATATTTATTTACAATAAAAATTAAATTTATATATATATATATATATATATATATATATATATATATATATATATTTAAAAATTTTAATCTAAACTATTTCTTCTCATTTTATAACATCAAATTACATCAAATATAATATACTCACACAAGTATTATGTATATTAAAAAACATAAAATGAAACCAATTTCACAATTATAAACACCATTATTAATAAACGAACATTAAAACATATTAATAATTCATTTCAGAGTAAAAAAAAATACATACACATATATATATATATATATATATATATATATATATATATATATATATATATATGCCAAATCGTAAGCAAAGCGACAAATACAAAGTCATCCAAAACAATGATAATTTATAAGTTATTCTTTGTATGCAAATGATCGAATATAAAAAGACTCTTTAGAACGGTTATAATATGCGATAAATATATTCTAAAAAATAATAATAATAATTCAGTTTGTACGCGTGTCTGTTTGTGTGTATATGCCAATCAAAATATGTGTAATGTATGAATGAAATTGAAGATCAACATGTACGCATTACATGTTTCATTTGCGACCGTTACTTATATCAATTGCTACACGATGAAATATTATTGTACTCCACCCATTTTTTTTTTTAATATATTTTATGTTAAACGTTAGAAAATAACGGATATTTTAATAAAAGCTACGATTTAAGTTTTAGAACAAATTGAGAAAAATAAATAAATATTAATATCTGGATATTGTTTTAAGAAGTAATTGAATCTAAAAATTCCTTACGTATTATCCACTACAGTATTAATTTTTCAATGCAGAATTCTCTCTTTCTAAACTAAAAATCTTATGGAATGTAAAATATTAATATTTATCGTGATTGTAAAAAAAATAACTACAATTTTGAAATCAGCATTTTAATATATGAAATGGTTGAAAAGTTGAATTAAAAAATAAGTTAAAAATTATAATTATTTATCCACACAAAAACATTTGTTTTAATATGATCTTTAAAAAAATGAATCTTTTTAATCAAAAATAATATAAAAATAATAATAACAATATTATTATTTTATTAACCAATTTAATTTTATACAATAAATGATCAAAATTTTTTGAAAATAATACAATTTTTATTATATATTTTTCAAAAAAGAAAAATGTTAACACTTTTTTTTTTTTACAATTTTCCAATATATTATTTGATAATAATACAATTTTCTTCGATCGTTCCAAAAGCTTAACGAGCAGATCGCCATTTTCAGATACAATAATTACATATAACGAAATTGAACGAAAAGTGTGATCAAAACAAGCCAACTTAAACCGCACAGAATTCTCTTTAACTCTATCGTTACGTAACACTAAAAACTTAACTATACAGCAATAAAGCGGTGAACGCTTAATAACACATTAGATGCCGGGTATCTGGCGTCGTAAAATCGCAACCGACATCTTCGCTGTACAACAATTCGAACGATTACAAATATATATATATATATATATATATATATATATATATATATATATATATATATATATATATATATATATATATTTCTCGTTCGCCGTTATTCACTAAATTCAACGTTCACGATTCGAAACGTTTTCGAGACGATTATTTCGTTATAGATCTCAATCCTAGAATTCTCACATCGATTCCTTGAACTCGAATTTTTAGCCGGTTCAAGAGCGAACGCATTTTTTTTCATATCTTATAGTCAAAGATCACGACTGCTTCTTAATAAAAAATAAATAAATAAATAAAACGAGATTTAAAAAAAAAATATATATATATATATATAACTATAATAATAATAATAAAAAGTGAGATAGGGGGGAACGATTGCGAAATCATCATTAAATAATATATTGAACATTAGACGATGGGCTAGCACACAAAACGTACCGTTTTGTTGTTACTTAAATAGCCCGAATATAAATCTTTTATTGTATCGAAACAGGTCGATCGAAATGTTGAACGACGGGACCGAATTCGTTAAACTGAATAAATATATAATATTTAAAAACCATTTTAAATACGAGTATATTTTCTGAACTACAGAACGTCAAGTCGATGATTTTTCATATTAAAATATCACAAAAATCTAATATATTATATATAAAAAAATATTACTCTTACTTAAAAAGTGTTAAAAGGGTCGTCTATAACAAAAATATTTATATATATATATATATAAAGGAAAAACAGATTTGTTACATTGATTCTAAAAATATGCTTGATATAAACAATTATTATAAAATATAATAAAATTGTATAATTTTATTATTACTAAATATCTTAATTAATATAAATATATATAATAATGTATTATTTATATTCATTATTGACTTTATAGAAATGTTTTTCCATCATCATCATCATTAATAAGTCTATAAAACTATCGCCATTAATAAGTAAACATTTCTTTTATTCAATGCGTATAATAAATAATAAATGTGCAAATTTCTATTTCGTCCATTTTTGTTATTTTTCTTTTTATTATAATATTATCAATTATGATAAAATGCATAAAAGAAAACGAATATTTATTAAGACTTTTTAATGACTTTGCGTAAATATCTAAATAAATAAGACATAAAAATTCATTATGCACACAATAATAGAAGTCGGCCGCAATAATTCAATGCGAAATGATATTTTTTTTTTCTACAAATTTCGAACTTTTAACGACTTCATAATGAAAGTCATAAACGGGACAAAGCTTTCGTAATTTCGTTATCGAACGCATTCATCGCGAACATTTTTTTATTTAATTAATAACCGAAAACTCGTAAAATTTCCTTTTTTATCGATTATTTTAAATATTTATTATGGATATACAAAATGATGTAGATATTTGGGAAATTTATTTTAATTTGTAATTATTACTCACAATATATATATATATATATATATATATATATATATATATATATATATTCAATTTCCAGTTCTTATATTTTCAATAGATTTTTTACAATCTTTTCTAATTTACCTTCCTATTTCAGTCTAATATTCCTTAAATTATGAAATCTATCTTGCCCTAGATTATTTTTATCAAAATACGACTATCCTATACGATCTTTTAAAATATATCAAAAAAAAATATTAACTTTATAAATTTTTAAAATCTTAATAGAATCAATTTATTATGAAAATTATTACAACAATTAACAAATAGATTATAAATTAAAAAAAAAACATATATATTATTGTTACCATTTATAAAATACATAATATATACTAAATTATTTTTATTAAATCTCTTTTTTTTCTAAATGCAATATATATATATATATATATATATATTAAATATAACAAATCTAGACGTATACGAATTACAATACGATTAAAATTAATTTTCATTAGAAAATAAATAAAAATTCGACCAATTCGAACCTGACTTGATATACTGCTCCACATGTGGCTTTTCCCACGTGTCGGAGAGCTTTGCAACATGAAAAGCTTCGTGTGCGATATGCTGCGTCTCGTACACTCGAAGGCACGATCGATTTCTCATCGAACACTAGAGCAAGGTCAGATCAAAAAGAAAAACGTACCCTATATACACACACACACACATTATATAAATATATAATAATAAATTACGCACATGTTCATGGCTAAAAAAATATATAAATTACACGAACACGATCCGAAGCGCGATATTGCACTCAAATTCGTCATAAGTCGACCGAAAGCACGCGCGCGATAAATTGCAAAATTGCCCCCCCCCCTTCCGCCGCCCCCTGACTATATTTTTAACGTGTTTAAAATTAAATTAAATCGATAGCACAAATAATTTATTCAAAATTGAAACTCATATTGACCTTTTGCACTCGAAACATTCCACGACGTTTTTGGCGAATTTTTTACTACTACCTTAATATTATAATACATACAAATTAATGTATAAAATTTTTATATATTAACATTTTATATATTTCTGTTGTTCAGTGGTTTTATGTGGAATAAATAAAACCATTATTATTATAAATATTATATAGAAAAAAATAGTGAAAATTCGTTACAAAGAAATTAACATAAATATTATAATTATTACCGCACATTAATCTAAATGGCGATCAAATGGCACCACTTGATTGCAAAGGGTTAATAAAAATATAAAACTCTGAATTGATTTTATACCTCAAATTATATATCTGACAGAATTATGTATAAAAAATGTTAAATTTATAACTTATAGCAAATAATCAGTTTTAATACGCGTCATACACGTAAAAATTGAACGATATGCGTTCATTTTTCCACGGTAATAATGGTCGATGTTAAGAATCTCGGACACGCCACATTTTAAAAAGAAATTACTTAATCGCAAAACGGTCATGACCCACAGGGTATAAGTGCACTAAAAAAAAAATACATATATAATAATAATAATAAAAACGTCGAAGAGTGGAAAAAAAATGCATCAAAACGCACCGGAAGATGCATCATTCAACGTGCAATTTTCTCGCCTGAAATTCGTAATTATATTATAATATTTTGTACATATATAAAAATGTGCGTCATTTTTTCAAAATTATCCATTTTTTATTTATTTAAATAAATAATATGATTTAATTATGTATATATATATATATATATATATATATAATGATAAAAATTTATAAATAGTATGATCGATTCTTTTATCTTACTAATTCTTATTAAATAACGAGTATTGATGATAGAAAAAAAAAAGAAAGAAAGATAGATAGATAGATGGAAAGATGACGTACAGTTTGGCACCTGAGTTCCGGCGTTTCGATGCATGCCCATCGATAAATCTTTTTAATGTTTCTATTACCCGTTCGAAGCATTTCTCCGCAACCACCCACACTGGATTATAATAGACGGGATACGGTCGAAAAATTTACATAAAACAACCATAACGTCGGTTAGTGTTTAATTTTTTCTCACAGTGTTTAATTTTTTGATTTACGATTTCGTGCGTTTTGAAAACGCAGAAAAGACGGCACGTTTCTTCAGTACTTATCTGCGTTGTGCGCTCGTGTCTTTATAATAATATTTTTTTCTATTTCTTTTTTTTTTTTTTTTGCTTTCTTCTATTTCTTCCTCGTATATTCATTCATTCGTTCATTCATATTGTCCGCCTTGTTGATTTTTTTTTTTCTAGTTGTAGATGTTCTTTTTTTGCGTACAAATTGTACGAAGACTTTCTTTTCAATTAGGTTAAGTATAAAAAAATATACTTATATATATATATATATATATATATATATATATATATATATATATATATATATATATATATATATAAACGAATTATAAATTATCATTAAAGCAAAGACTATAATAATTTCACAATATATATAATTCCAACTAAAATTAATAAAGTTAATATAATAAATTCATATATATTTTAGCTATCATTACTCAATAAAAAACAATACATTTTAACCTAAATATTTTAATTATAATTTTATCTCATGATATATTTATATATATATTAAAAATAATTTATATCTAAATATAAATATATTCAAGTATTAAAACATAATATAATAACAATATTATAAAGATAAATTTAACGAATTTACATTATGTTGATTTATTAGCTTACATTTCCAACGATCGACCATATTTTAAACGGCCATTTTAAAAGCGATTCATTAAAATCTCCATACTATATATATATATATATATATATATATATATATATATATATATATATATATATATATATATATATATATATATATATAATCGTAAAGAAAAATGACGAAAAACGCACAAATCTTAATTTTCGATTAATAATATCATTCATTCGATTGAACTGTGAATAATTTTCTAAATATTTGAGACGACGACATTTCGAAAATACAATGTCTAAATTCGAATCGCATAAATCTATACAGAAAAAATCATATATTATACTACAATTATATTTTTTCACATTTTTAATTTTTTTTATATTTAGTTCAAAATTGTAATATTTGTCTTATGATTAAAATAACTGCATAATTATATATTATATAAAAAATTTTAATAGATACAAACTAAATTTTATTAAATAAAAATTAAAACGAAATAAATCAGTGACAGTACATTTTTCAACGTATCATATTTTTCCAATTATATTAATTAATTTTTTTTTTTTTAATAAATAGTCAATTTATCAAATTCATATATGATATTATAACTATAAATCAGTCATATTAGAAATATTACAAAAAAAATTCTCATTTCATCGAACAAAAATCAATATTAATAATTAAAAATTTATTTTTATTAATATGAATAAAACAAGACTGAAAGAATGCAAACTATTATAAATTAAATATATATATATATATATATACATATATATATATATATAAAAAACGACCCCCATAATAAAGCATATTTCGCACAGTGACTTTATCGATACTGTACCATCTTCGTTATTAACGTATACTTTATTCTCGTATATGGATTAATATAGACATTAATTCATATTTAATTGATGTGATTTATATACTCGTATATAAGAATCGATATTTTATTATTAATATTATTATTTAATATAATATTTTATTTCGTTAATATCGTTAATCGTGAACGCGATCAAAAAGAAAAGATATGGAGATGCAAAACGGCATTCTTTCATATGCGGTCATTTTTAACGAATATATGATAACTATAATATGATTTATTATCTTGAATATATATATATATATATATATATATTAAATAATTCTTCTTTTTCTCCTATTAAAATATATGCCGTATTAAGATCTTAATTTTATAATAATTTATAATGCATTCTATGTAAAATTTCGTACACATGTTTATGTAATAAAATTTTTATCGTCGATATAATATCGGATTATCCAAATTAAATAACGAATATAGTGTTTTATATCCAGTTTAAATTCGAAATATTTTAATCTTTATTTATTTATATACGCGATTATCGGTGATATAAAATTAATTACACAAATAAAAAAAAAATATATAAATATAATATAATAATTTGTAATATAAATTATTTTATTATTATAATACGATGAATCGAAACGATTATTATTTTTAATTAATTTAAAATAACTACTGGTTTAAACGTTAATTTATCAATATATGTAAATTGACAGATTGAAAGATAACATAGTTAGATAGATAGATAAATAGATAAGAGTGTGATATAAAATAACGGACGATTTATTAATATGAAAATTAAAAAATAAAAGATTTTTACGGTATTTATATTATGTGTGTGTGTGTGTGTGTGTGTGTGTGTGTGTGTGTGTTTGTATGGATAATCATTAAAGAAGCGCTTCTTTTTAATTAAGCGGTCGCAAATGTTCGACGTGTCCCATTGATTATGAATGAAATTCCCATTAATAAAATTGTTTTAAATATTATAAATAATAATAAAAGCGACTAGCGTGTGCGTTTATGTGTGTGAACACCGTTCGGCGACATCTTATTTTTGTATAGTTGATAAATGAAACGAGTTTTTCAAATTGATAATAAAAATTTTCACTAATGTGCAATTTCAATATAAAATGCTATCCTCTTTGTTTTCTCGTGTATTGTATTAATATTTATAAAGTATTATTATTTTAGATAATATAATTTATATTAAATTAACATTATTAACATAATGATAAAACATAATATGGAGAAATTCAATAAAAACAAATATATATATATATATATATATATTATATTCAATCCATAATATATTTATAATAAATATCAATTTACTGGCATATATATTAAAATTAATATTTAAAATATTTCTATTAAAAATTATGTAAATGTTAATAAAAAAAATTCCAAATATATTTTATGTAAATTTTATAATTCAATTTAAACCCTTCTTTATATAAATCAAATTTTCTATGAATATATATATATATATATATATATATATATATATATATATATATATATATATATTTGTGTGTGTATGTGTACTTTAATTGTAACTTTTTGTAAATCATTTTTTTATAAATAAACGATTTCTATGAGCCAAAAAATATTTTTATTGTATTTAAAAATTAAATTGATATAAAAATTCTATATATTATTATATATGAAATACAATAGAAATAAGTCCTATTATATAATTTGAATTTAAAAATCGCATTTAAATATGTGCATTATTACTATAATAAAAAATCACAGTTTCATCAATAATATTTCAGAACAACTGAAAAATAATACGATTTATTTTAATGTACGAAAAATACATTAAACAAATATCGACACGCGTTGCGTTATGCGCACAATTTACGACGTACACCTTTATCGATCATACAATATAAACAATGACGTCATAGCTTACAATAAATAAAATAATAAATAACACAGATATACCGACGTATATAATTGAACGTACGAACGGCAATATATTTCCTCAATTATTATTACGACGTGCCATTTTCGTTCGAATAAAATAAATAAATAAATAAATACAATGAAATTTCGTTAAAAATCGACAAAATGGCCGAACAACGCGATCGTATCACGATGCTATTTTTTTTTTATTATTATTTATTTAATTTCACATTTAGGGGACGTTTCAATGTTTAATCAACCTGATCGATTATTTTGCATTAATATTAATGTACTACGTGTCGAAAATGTTTTAAGCGATCTTTTGTCGAACGTTTTCACTTCCTCGTTTAAAAATAATAATTGTCGATTTTCACCTTCGCTTTTCAAGATGTATCATTAAGCGAGCGATTGTTGTGCATTGTGAATAATTCGCATGCTGTGCAAATAACGCCGCTTATATATGAAAGTGAATATCTTTATGTAATCCTGTGTAATTATTATGTACTATATATATATATATATATATATATATATATATATATATAAGAAATATTGGTGAAATTTTGGATATTCTGCCAGATAATCTAATAGATTAATTAACAAAATATATGACAAAAACTACAATAGTACTCACAGATGGCGCTCTTCAGAAACACTTCAAAATTCTAAACATCTACATATTTTTAATATAAAAAAAATATTTTATTAAAATAATTATATATATATATATATATATATATATATATATATATATATATAAACGTTATATATTAAAGTCGAGCTGAAGCGGATATTTTTTTATCTTTTTTTTATCATTAATAATAATTATTAATTATATGAGTTTATTTAAATTTTTATAGGCGCCAATATATAAATAACAATCGAGTTTTACGTGACGTTAAAATCGTTAAAAAATTACACGACCACACGGACTAACGCCAAAAAACCGCATCGTGTATGTAAATTCCTTAATTATAAAATCAACATTTCAACGGTGTCTGTCGTATTGATTAATATTTTTTTTTTATATTATATATGTATATGTATATATAATTTTGAATTAAGAATTTTTCAATAACTATAAAATAAAATAATTTTAATATAATATATATTGAGAAAAAAATACACAAACATGCATTCCTTAAAACGTAGATCATTTAGATATTTTCATACGGCAATTGAATTTATAATAAAATGTAAAATATTTATCGTATATTTTTTTATAATATTTTAGAGTAATAATAAAGACAAAAATATATATATATATATATAATATTACATTTCACATATATTAAATCAAAATTATTTGTAGTGTAGGTTGATACAAATTTTTTTTTCATGTCGATTTTCACTAAACATATTTCAATATTAATTCATAAAATATTATCTATTTAAATATTATTTTGATTACTTCATCTATATCTATATAATTTTATAAATATTTATGAAAATATATCTCATAAATATTTATAAAATTATTTAACTTATTTGTATGATTGCTATTACAATCTTTTATCATTAAATTTATAACTATGATTTCAAACAAAAATTTTTATAAACTAAACATTCAATACAGCTTAAAATTTTTAACAAGTCAATAAAAAAAAGTTGTTCAAAAATCAAAAAAAAATGTGAATCATGCGATGTCCCAACCTCCGTATTTGTCAGACATGATCCCGTGTGTTATAGCAAACAAAACATTAAAAGACCGTTATTTTACAAATATAAATGAGATTAAGTATTTGAAAGCTTAAAGTTATCACAAAAATTGATTTCTAGAAGAATTTTGGGAATTGAAAGAAGCACTGATATAATTTTTATATAATATTTAATATGTACCATTTTTAAGGAGATATCGTCAATGTAGACGAATAAATGGAATTCTTTCTTTTATTTTTTAAACACTATATATTATAATAAAAATTATTTAATATACTGAATAAAAAAAATATTAATACATGTTATGTAAATCAATTTGAATATATGATAAAGCTCTATAGAATCAAAGCTCAAAACCGCAAAACACTAGTTAACCACCAAAAAAAAAAAAAAACAAAAAAAATCATTACTAACGCACAAAAATTGAGAGGGGGGTGAAAGGGGGTCAAATTACAAATGCAAATCTGATCGACCCATTAACGCCGATCTGCGGTAAAGAAACCTATAATTACCACTTTTGAGGAGGGACCGGTCAGGTGAAACCCATCACGACTTTCCCATACGTTCTTTTTTTTTTTAATTTTATCAATACGTTTTCTTTTTATTTTTTCTCGTCGCCTTATTTCTTCATATTATCATTATTATCATTATTATTATTATTATTATTATATTCATTTTTCGTTGCATTTGCTCCGTTGCATTATTAATATCCACTACGTGGCCCGTCGACATAACGATCAACAAACGCAGCCTTCGAACTCAGCATGAACCCTTAAATGTATTCAGAATCATATAAAAAAAAAAAAAAGATTTTTAATTTTTTTTTTCGCATTACGGCCATTATTATGTGAGTCGTCGTCGCTTTTCAAAAAAGCCGACAACAAAGTGGACCTCGTATGGCGTTTATCCAAAATTACCCTTATCGGAAAATGTTGGCGTATTAAAGAAATTGATCGATTTTTTTTTTCATAAAGTATTATATTTTCGCGTTTAGTTTGAATTTTCAAAATGTGTATTGTAAATAATATATATTAGAAATATGACTATTATTATTAAGAAAACCACAAAATTTATTGTTTTATTACACCATATTTTTTTAACTAAAATATTGATATTTAGAAAAACAAATCTTTATGTAAATTTTCTACTCAAGTAATCTTTAATAAAATTTATTGAGAATTCAAACTATTAATCGATTATATAATAATCTAAATATTTTTATCGAATATTTTTTTTCTGAATAAAATCACCGTAATTCAATCTGAGTTATCTACGTGAAAAATCGTGAGAATCGAAATTGGAACAAATATTATCCTAAATATTTCAAGGATGTCGTTAATTTTTTGCGACCACACAAAAGTTTACCTTCTCTGAGAAATCGATAGATCTCTAAGAATTAAACATAATACATGACAATAAATATACTATTAGATAAATTTATACATCTAAACTTAATTAGCATTTTTTTTTTGTGAAAAATCGATATATTGAAAAATAGTATAAGATCAGAATTCAATTTATTTTTATCTAATTATATATATTTTTTTCAATTTATACTTTTTACTGTTTGATTTAAAATCAATTGAGATATAAAGGAATAATAATATCATTTTCATACTTTAAATAAAATTTAATATAAATATAATTAAAAAATAATATTACATATATTATATAATACAATATTCAATATGATATTAAAATATACTGAAATCGTCAATTTTAAATTGAAAAAAAAAACATTAAAAATTAATATATTTTTTTAACTTTTTTAAAATATTTACGCATCGTTGAAAATATCCATTATATTTTTTCCAATCGATGACAGATATCCATCTGAAAATCGACGCATTTCTTTCGTACCATCTGTTTAAACACACGTCGGATTATCGAATAAACCGACGAAAATGAAAAAAAAACAACATAAAACGAATTTACGACGAATAATTAACATATTGTCTCGCAATCGAGATGTTTATCGATTTTTCGGCGTATTGTTGAATCGTGTCCGATTTAAAGCTTTTTTTATACATACATTTTATATAATATAATGTGTGTATATATATATATATATATATATATATATATATATATATATATATATATATATATATATATATATATATATAATTTTACCGAAAAGGAACAAAAAATAATAATAATAAATAAATAAAATTGGCAATATTTACATATTTACCGAGAAACTTGTCGCGTTAATCGCTCTATTAAACGTTCGACGACGATTTAACCGTCTTTAAAAAAAAATAAATACGCAAGTTGATTTTTTTTAATTAAGATATTTAATTTTGATGTGAAAAAGTTTGTAAATAGTTAATTAGATTTATATGGGTAATTTGATATTAATTTAGATTCAGTTTTATTTACATACATTTTTGAATTTAGTTAAAAACTAATAATTATCCGTTATATTTTTAACCCAATAGCGGTCAAAGTCCTATTTATTGGACGCAAATTTAAATGACTATAAAATCATTATCATTGTGAATAATTTTATATTTTTGTTATTTTAAAAATTATATACTTTTTATATTAGAATTAAATCAAATATAATTTCTTTTAAGAGACAAAACTTCTTTTTTATGTATTTATTTTTTTTTAATGAAATAATTTATAAATTATTTATATGATGTAATATAATGTTTAACACTATTTTAAATATATAAATAATAATTTTATTTAATTTTTAATAATATAAATATTAAAAAAGTGAATTTGACAATAAACTAATACAAATGTATATTCTTAAAAGACAATTGAAGAAAAACATTATTTTTTGTGCCATTAATTTATAATTATATGTTATATTTTTGATATGCTGAAAATATGATAAATATTGCACTTCTTCTATTTCTTAAATATTTATACATTAATCCAATATAGTACCTATATATAAATTTCTTCAGTACAGTTTACCAAATAGATTTGATTGTATTTTTTTTAATATTTATAATAAAACAGCTATCATTAAGAAAGTCATATATATATATATATATATATATATATATATATATATATATATATATATATATATATTGATTTTAAGATCGTTTTTGACAATCAATTGACACCTGTAAATAATCTAAAAATATGGACAAATGATTATTTCCAGTTTATTATTATTATTATTATTGTTGTTATTCGCAACCGGGTCATCTAGTATGCGATAGGTGAATGGCAGGTGACATGATGGCAAGTGGTAACCACCTGTCGTCGTCGGTCGGGTTGACTGCTCTTGCGGGACACCACCTCATGCGGGACACCGCCGTTACATCAACGGACCATAACAATTCCAAAATGTGGTCGAAACGAAAGCGAAAATTGTATAATAATTGTATAGTTTAAATTATGACATAATATCAAAAATGAAATTCGTTTTCAATTAAGTTTAACGTAATAGTTTTATAAAGAATTGAAACATTCGTTTTGAATTATATATATGACATAAATTTATTTTCTTTACGATGAAAAATATAAAATTTTACATTATAGCCTCAAATATTATTTCTTTACTGAGTATATTTAGTGTTAAATATTTTTTTTTATTTAAAGTGATCAACCATTTTCCTTTTGAAAGCACATACCTCCCACATTGTTTTTAATAGACTTTAAAAGTTTTTATATCAACAAATATGTATAAAATATATAATTAACTATATTTTTTTTTTTTGATATATTTTCATAAATGAAAATTTTAAAATTCAATACAATACAAATTATCATTATATAAGTAATATTTTTAAAGTCTAATTAATTATTAAATATTTTTAATAGAATCAAATCGTCATCTCCAATTTCAAATTTTCAGCCAGTATTTTAATGTAATATATATAAAATGTATATATATATATATATATATATATATATATATATATATATATATTTTTTTTTTTTTTTTCAGCCAGTATTTTAATGTAATATATATAAAATGTATATATATATATATATATATATATATATATATATATATATATATATATATATATCATTTTATTTAATAATCCACTTGGATTGACTGTACTTTAAGGGTAAGTATTGAGACGCGTGCCACGGCAACGGTTCCGACACGCGCCCTCCAGCATGGCACTCATGAAAAGTCGTTAGAGTACCTTATCTCACCCTCAAATTACGTTATGGTTCAATTGCGTAACTTTACATTAAAAAAAAATGTACATATTAAGGAAGTAAATAAGGCAAATGTAATGATAAAAATACAACAACGGCAAGTGGAACAGTCTTTAACAAAATATCCTAGTGATTAAAGTGATCATTTTTTATACGATGAAAATGTGGACACTGTGTGAAATTGATTTCATGGATTTTCATATTGTAAATTCACAGGTCGTCAAAATTCCGATAATTAAAAAAAGAGGTCATCTTAAAATTAGCTCTCTGAAAAACAAAAAAGTTTTGTTCAATTTAAAAACCCTCAAAATATAAATTTTCAAAATAAAGAACAATAAGGACATTTTTTAAAAGAAGACATGACTAAAAAAAAGAGAACCATCTTTCCAAAAGGAGGACTATCGGTCACCTTATAATAATATACTTTCGTTATGTATTAAATATTGTATATATATATATATATATATATATATATATATATATATATATATATATATATATATATATATATATATATATATTCAGATTATTAGGTAACGAAGTGCAAAAGCCAAAAGCATAAAAATATCGTGTAATCATTAAAAAAACCCATTCATTAATCAGTGAAGGCAATAGAAAGTTATGTTGATTAATTTGTCTACAGATTGAAATAAAACCACAAAAACAATGAGTCTAAATAAATAAGTAATGTAAAGAATCCTTACTTTCATTCCGCAGCGATAACCAACATTGAAAATATCCAATATATTTATTTTTATTTAAAAAATGTACAGATTTAATATTGTCATTAATCATACTATTATTATAGCATTAAATTAAAAATATCTAAACCTTGAAATAACAAAAAAATATATATATATATATTTTAATAGTAATAATTCTTTTCAAAAACATATTTTGTTCTTCTTAAAATATAAATCATGAATGTTAATCTTTTTATCCTTTCCAATCAATCATCTTTTTTCAATACATCATATGGAAACTGAAAAATTGAATATTCCTACATTAAACTATTATTCTAAAAAGATATAGAAATCTGCTTTGGTTAATTCAGAATAAAAATAATATTAAAATGAAAATGAATAAAAAAAATAAAATATACTTAATATATATAAATGTTAACGAATAATGTTTATATATTTATAATTAAAAATAAATAATTTGATACTACTTTTTTAAGTAAAAGAATAAATAATCAGTATATTAACACAAATCGTCTTTAATCAGTTCTTGTATTACAAATAATACTAATACATCAATACAATATTCATTCGATACATCAATATATATAATTTAAAATAAATTGTAATTGAATTTGTATCATCTAATCATATCTATTACAAGCGATTTAGTATACGAATTTGTACACAGACTCGCTTATACGAATTAAATAAAACAGATACAGTAAATATATCAATACAATAAGTCTAATATAGTCCAATATAATAATT
The DNA here is from genome assembly GCA_024500535.1 of Leptonema lineaticorne. Lineage (NCBI taxonomy): Eukaryota > Metazoa > Arthropoda > Insecta > Trichoptera > Hydropsychidae > Leptonema > Leptonema lineaticorne. The sequence goes on along the minus strand of JANIJI010000006.1, from coordinate 8,475,283 downwards.
TTACGAATATGTAGCGCATATTAATCAACTTATAAATAGCACCTTTTTGACATGTTCTATGATTTATTTATTTTGCATTAATCATTTAAAAAAAAAAGTACACAGTCCAAAAATATACCAATAACAACCCCATTTACAGGGCAACACGTGCCACACATGCAGATAAAAACATGTAAAAGCGATATGAAATAATAATAAAATTATAATTATGAAATTGTACAGAAAGAAACAAATACACATTGTGTTCAGCGATGTTGAACTGAAAAAGGGTGACTTGCAGCAGCTGACTCCGGGGGCCAACGATGTATGACTTTCTTTTATTATAACGCATTCATCACAGAAATCAACCTGTCCATTAAACATCCACTTGTTGCATGAGGGTGTTTAATATACATTAACTAATAATAATATATATTTAAATTAAAAAAATATATATATATCAAAAAAAGAAATATAATAAATGAAAACAGTTTATTAAAATAAAATAAATATACAAATAAGTCAATATTTAAAAAAATATTTAGAAGCATAAAAATGTTAAAAAAAAAATATTTAATTAAAAAATAATTAAAATATTTAAAATAAATTATAAATGCATAAATCTCTTATAATTGCAATTATTTACATGATTAAAATATTTATCGTTCAATAATTCTACTATAAAAAATATTAAAATTATATACAAATCAATATATATATATATATATATAATATATATTCAAAAACTATATTAAACTATATATTTTTCATAATAGAAATACTAAAATATAAATAAAATCTCATGTCAATTAAAATAATGAGCATTTGGTACATTATCACTGTTAAAAAATAAGCGATTTTAAGTAAATACCATAATTCCTATATACCAAAATATTAATAATTAATAATACAAATTACAAGATTCATATTTTATTAGGAACGAATTTCAACCAAGGTTGGCAAGATTTTTCAGAAGTCAGTTACATTGAAAAAAAAATGTTTTTCAGTAATTTCAAATATAATACTAAAGATTCATAAAAGTAATATGTATGTACTTTAAACAAAAATATGAATTTATATAAATTTACTATTGATATTATTAAAAATTTTGTACTTGATCTACAATCGTTTTTCAAATTAATAAATTTATTGAAAATATTTTATGTGATTAACCATAGATTACCGACCTCTGAATCAATGTATCAAATTAAACATGACTTAAAAATATAGATTAAAATTAAAAAGAAAACAAGCAAATAAGACAATCTCAAAAATCACAAAACTATCAAAAGATATAAATTACTTTAACATAATTATTCATATGTTGAACACTATATGAATTTTAAAAATTCGTTATTTAAAATAATATCAATTTTTATTTTTTTAAACGTAAAAAAATATACCATATTCTTAACCAAAAGTACGTATAAAGAGCATTTCATCATTCATCAAGTTTTTATTATAAATAAAGTTTAGGAATGTGAAAATATCAGTCAAAGGTACTGAAAAATGTCTTAAATTAGTAAAATTAGTCATGGAATCGATACAATATTTTCTTATAATTCGTCGTGATCATTTCCAGCGGTGGATAGAATAAAATCTATAAATTTTGGGTGTGACTTAACGTGTTTAGCACCAATTTCGACTAGACGAATAAATTCATAGACGTTAAAAGCATAATTCGTAAATTTGGGATGTTTACCACCTTCAGGATGATGGCCCTAAAAAGAAAATGGATATTTATATTTGATAAAAATAAAGTTATTTATTATAATATAAAAATATTTACTTCGTCTATTGGAAAAACCTCATTAGATTTTTCCCATGTTATATATTTCACACCTCTTAATCTAGATAGATCTGAATAGCATGCAGCATCTTCACAATTATATCTAAAAATGTGGGTATTTAATATTTATATGTATTCAATGGAATAAATTGTATTAGAATACGACAATATAAAAATGAGTGTGTGTGCTTACAATTCAAAAAGCACAGCCCAATCCGGTAAAAAGATTAAATGAGTTAAACCTGCTCCATGCATACCAATAAATATATCTGTATTGTGAGTAATATGTAATTGTTGTGAAAATGGCATTTTTTTGTCATAAACGACTCTTTTTACATCATATTCATCATTTTCCTTTAAAGTTTCTAATAATTCGGCTTCATTAATAATTGACCTGTATGCGGTTTCTCTTGATAAAAATGTTATCCGTATTTTATCGTTTATCCTTTTGTTTAGTTTTATATTCAAACCATTTAAAACGTGCATTGAAAACGCATGGAAAAGACCACTTTTCTCACAACCATGTATCTAAAAATATACAAAAAAATAACATTACTTTATATAAAAAAAATCAATAACAGAAGAAGAAGCAAACAAAAGTAACATAAAATATTATGCAAATATTATGTATATATATATATATATATATATATATATATATATATATATATAAATATATATTCTAACAACACTTACTATTGGAGTATTGTAAAAGAGACCAAATATCATTCTTGGTAATAAAGGAAAAACTGCATTTTTAAAACACACCACCTCCCCTCTAAATGTTTTTAAATCCCAAATAGGATTATTAGTAAATACTTTAAAAGTTTCAGCAAAAGCTGATTCATACGTATACGTTTCCCATATCAAGATGTGATTATCCTTTGAAAAAGCATTGGGGTACGAAGCGTTCACGTGCAATGAAACATATAAATTAAAAAAATCACAGAAATGATGATACATATTAACAGCTGAAAGCACAAATAAAAAATCAATATAAATTTATATAAAAATCCTCAACAATTTAAAAGAAAATTTTATGATACAAACTAGCATCTATTTTCATTATGTATGTTGGTTTTTCAATGACGATATCGCATATTTGCATTGGAGAATAATTTAGGTCGACAAAATATCGCATTTCAGGAGCCCAAGATTGCAAAGGACTAACGTGCTGAACTTCTTCGTCTAATCTCTTTTTATGCAAAGTACATTTACCACCTAATCGAAAAAACAATATAATCTTTAAAAAAATTCAGGTAAATTTAATGTTTATTTTAATATACCAACCTATCTGGCCGGGACCGAGAATATCCATCGCATATCTTAAATTATCCGAACGCTTAATTAAATCGGTAAAATTCAACATAATGTTACGTCCACGACAAAATCTATATAATATAAAATAAATTTTACTCTAAAATACAAGATAATAAAAATAAAATATAATCGATTAAAAACGAGCACATACCTCAAATATTGAGTACATTCTAAAGAACAATCTTCTTCAAATAATGGTTCACACATAACCATAAGTGTATTTAGTTGATCTCTTACATATCCTATAAAACAATAAATCTGCGATAACTTATATGAATATAAAAAATATTATCTAATACAAAGTCGAATTTTTGTAGATGTAAATTATCAAAATTTTAAAACAATTTTATATTAATAAAATATTCACACCAAAGAATGCATACGATAAAACTACATAACTTAACCTATTGAAGATAAATTACATATACAATAAACGAATGCCACGTGTCCCATCAAAGAAAAAAGATAAAAATACTAAAGAATAAAAAGCCAATACTAACCAAAATCGGTTTGCGTATAAAACGTACTAATTTGTGCCGGTTTAGATGCGACCCAACCTCTGTGATTGCCGGGACACGAGGGTTTCGAATAGGCTCTATACGAAGGGCAATCGAGTTCGTATCCCCAACATTTTTCACTATTTAAATATTGTTTATATTGACAGTCGTCATCTAGCTCGCACTCTTCGGCGACATTGGGAAACATAGTGAAAAACTGATACAGGTGCTCTTCCGGCAAATTAATTTCCGTGATATTAAGCGACGAAATACACGGAAAACCCGTAAAAATTAAGGACAAATACGACCAAATAATAATGTGGGAAGTCATTTTTTCCTATATTTAACGCCGAATATTAATTATTAATAAATATATATATAAACGAAACCGGGCAGCATAGAGAAAGAAGCGCCAAAGAAAACATCCGGTTGTCAAACGGCGCAAACATATGCTCGTTGGTCTAAACGCATTTTCATATGGCCGATACATATTTTACATAAAAAAAAAGTTTTCGATTCGGAGTTTAATAATAAGTTATTATATACGAAACTCACATTTTTGATCTATCGTAATAAAAACTAAGCCTTTCCTGACTATCGACGCCGTATGGAATCGTATTTTTTTTTTGTGAACGGCTAAAGCGATCCGCACAATAAAATCAAAATTATATTTATTTACGTCAATAAAAAAGATTACTCCGGTTGTTTAAGAACGATTTTTATAATCCGAGTCCTGTTAGTTTGCGATTATGTCGCTTTAAGTTTCGGGTGCCATATTTTGTTGTAGCGAAATATGTTTCGATTACGATCGTGACGATTTGCGCGTTAATTAAAGGTCCGCTTTTGTAGTTTAAATTTTGTACTAATATATTCCGTCGGTGCGTACCGACGACGGGCCGACGATACCGCGTGAACTAGTCTCGTAATGAGCTGCACGTTTGTCCGAATTCTTCCTTCGAATCGAAAATATAAATCCGACACGATAAAGAGAACTGCGCGCTTTTTATAATCGATCCGACATTTGTGTCGTGGAAAATTTTAAGGGTCGTTAATTTTGTGGATGCCACAATAAGCGAGAAGATTGCGAACGGTCGTAAAACGATGCGATATTTCGTACGCGGGAATATATAATTGCGTTTTTATATTTACATTTATATAAGAACGGTTTAGGGCCGCGGCGGTGTCGGCGTCGAGTCGTCGGCGCGGCCGGCAGGTGGCGCCGTCGGATTTCGCGCCTTTTCCGGGCGACGGCAGCGGAGGCCGCCGCGCCCCCGACGCCCCGTACACGCGGTCGCCCCCCGCGTCCGCCCGCTTCCTTCGCGAAAAACGACGCTCGACGAATCCGCGATGGCACAACAACAGCACGACTACAAATTTTTCATCAGAGACGCGAACGGTGAGATCCCGTCCTTGCTCCCCCCCCCGTCCCGCGTTCGGCGACTCCGCCCCCGAAGCGAATTTTCGAAGCGCTCCGTCGGCTCGTAAGTCGTACGCGGACTTCGGCGAACGGAGAGGTTTTCGCGCGAGCGCGTCGGCGTCGGCGCGTCACGAATCGCGCGCTCGATCGCCCGATCACCTGATCGACGAAAGGCGCCAATACGAATGCGACGAATCGAAATTCGAACGCTCGTCCGCGGCCGACGGGGCTTCGAGCGCGGCCTTCTGTCGCTCCTCGAAGTCCGTCGACGAACGACGCCGCACCGTCTATCGGAAGGCGTGCGCGTCTCGCTTTTTGACACTTGACGCCATTGCCGCCGCGGCCCGTTTCGCTTCGAGCCGACGATTTCGGTCGTCGTTCGCTTCGACGTTTCCGCGATTCGAGTTTTCTACGATTTCGCCTATCGTTCGATCGTCGGACTTCGCACGTTTTCGTCGTCGCTTCGCCCGAACTCTCGTATCCGCGAACGCTTCGACCTCGATCCCGAACTCGAAAATTGCGTCTTCGTCTCCGAGAAATGTGCCGTCGCTTCGTGAAGATTTAAAAAATCCGAAATCGAATATCGCAGAAGACTTTCGGCGGTAGAGCGGCGGTCGAATCCGAACGCCTCCCGTAAAAATACTTCCAAATCCTAACGCTCGATCTTAGTATAATTTAAACGACAAAAAAAATTACGCAAATTCCTGCAAAAAATGCGGAATCTCGGTAAACCCTTTTTTAGAAAAAAATAGTTCTCGTACTTCTGTTTAAAAAAAAAATGAGAATTCGAGAAGCGCCTCTCGAAACAATTTTTAATTTGTCGCTTCCAAAATCTGACGTTACATAATTTAATCGACTCGCGAATCCCCATTCGTAATCTGATCGTTTTCAAATTAATTATTTTTTCTCTTTCGAAACGAACGCGATAACGAATAAATTCGTAAATTTTATAACGTTCAATATTTCATAGTTAGAAGTGATCTTTGATCCGATCTAATCCCAATTTTGATTCACACGAGCGATCGTTCGTCCGTATAAATTATTCTATTCGCTTATATTTCTTTTTGCAAACAAAAACTAAACGAAGAAAGAGTAGCTCGAAATATGATTTATTTCAAAAATTTCTATAGCCTTTGACGATTCGATATAATAACTATCGTAGTGAATATCGTTTCAAAATAAATCTTTAACACTTACGAATCTGTACGTTTATACCTATTATTATTAATATTAATGACGATTCCAAATACTAAGGCATTTTTGAAAATCTACATATTTATATTGAATCTCCCCATGAAACTGAATATTTGAAAACAACCTAAAATCAGTAGCTCAACTTTGTATAAAAATTAATGCTCCGGAACTTATTCGTCGTATATATTTAAATCTCAAGATTTAATTACATACGTTATCAAAAATTAATACAAAACTTGCACCCGTTTAATATAAAGATACCACTTCTAGTCATTGTTAACATTATAATGAGTGGTAAATCCGCGCGAGATCCATAACTAGAACAATCATTAATGGTCAATAGATTCTCCTTGAATTAATTAATATATCCCAAAAGTTATATCCGATAACTATACAAGATTTTTCTTACGCTAGCCATTATATGGAATTGCTCTTATCAAACCAAAAATAACTAAACTTTTTATACACAGACTATTATTATTTTAAATATTTTTTTTATTTATTAATAATTCTTTAAAAAATAGTCACTCATAAGATTTGTTTGCAAAATCAAATGTGGTTATATAGTATCAAAAATTATACAAACTTATAATAAAAATGAGAAAAGAACGTTTGAAGTAAAAAAATAGACATTCTTTATGAATAAACAAGACATTCGTATTTTCTTTTAATAATATAATTACTATTTTTAATATTACGCTTTCAGGTCAACCCCAAGTTATAAAAGTTATGCAGCCTCCCAAGTCAACAATAAATCAAATACAATTGCCACCAGGTGCCATGAAGTCGATATTTAAAATGCCCGGTACATCTGAGGTATTTTTCCACATTTATTTGAATTATTTTTTTTTCATAAATGCATGTTGAAGTATTTCTAAAATTTTATATAACGTTTGGTAAAAATTATTATTATTTTCATTCTTTAATATTTACAGAACAATTTCATTATCAAAAGTGTCACTGTTCCCGGAGGTAAACCAAGTACGTAATCTCTAGTGTTATTTATTACCTGTTGACTTTTCATTTTGTTTTCAAGTTTTTATAATATGTATTTTTATAGAAAATTTATTAATGTTTTATTCTATAGAAACAGCGCATTATGTAAAATATTGCGCTAAAATATTAAAATTATGAAAAAGCAAGGTTAAGTTCTATTTTTTGTTTTCGATCATATAAAAAATATTATCATATATTTATCTAACTAAATAATTCATTTTATTTAATTTACAAATATTGAAGAAATTGTACATACACAGAAAATTAAGAAAAAAACCTAATTACATCGTAGTACATAAATGTTTCGTCTAAAATAAAAAAAATATGTTGATTTTTATTTAAATAAACTTAAATAATAACTATTTCATTGTTATAAATTAACCTATAATGCGAAATCTAAACATATAGGAAAAAAACAGAAAACTTGATTGTCAGCATTTAATTTTATCTATTTATTATGTCGTAATTAATTTTCATTTTTTGTTTAAAGAATTTGTTCAAGTACCTGTGGAACAAATTAATCAGTTTCAAAAGAGTGTGCCGGACAGTACAAGTACTCCATCTGTAGCAACTGTGAAAAAAGTAATAACATTTTTATTTCATAATTTAAACTTTAAAAAATAAATTTAATGATTATTTGTTAACATTCAAAGGTACAAACGAATAGTGTATCTGAAGGGTCAAAAATTATTCGCACAGTACCTACATTAGTTCAACAAATACCAAAACAGGATGATAAAACTTATTTAACAAATAAAATAATGGGTTACAGTTATAGAAAAAGACATGAATCTGAAAATGATATAATTGTAGATTAGTGAGTAAATTTTATTTCAATAATATATAGTTTTTACTTTATAACATTCGTGTAAATTTATTTTGTAACTTACAGTACTTCAAAAAGACGAAAAATAGTTGAGAAAACTGGAAAAGGTTTGAGGCATTTTTCAATGAAAGTTTGCGAAAAAGTAAAAGATAAAGGTTTTACTTCATACAACGAAGTAGCCGACGAACTGGTAGCAGAATTTGCTGCTGGTTTGAAATCATGTCCAGACAATCAGGTTTGTAAATAAAATATATTGTCTTCATATAAACGGTTAACAAACTGACAACATATTCAAAAGAAAAGTTTTTGATATTTTCATTACTATCTATATTTTATAAATCTTTACGTATCTCAAAAATAAAAAAAATAGATTAATTCAATTATGATTAATACAATTTGTTTATTTTAACAAATTAAATATTAAAAAATATAATTTCAACAGCGCTATGACCATAAAAATATAAGGAGGCGTGTATATGATGCCCTTAATGTACTTATGGCCATGAACATTATATCTAAAGAAAAAAAGGAGATACGTTGGCTAGGATTGCCTACGAATTCAGCACAGGAATGCTCCACTTTAGAGGCTGAAAAGCAACTAAAATTAGAACGGATCCAAAAGAAAACCCAACAGCTAAATGATCTCATTCTGAAGGTTTGTCTTCATCCCGTTTTTTAATATTAATCCATAAAATTCACTAAAAATATATTTATAATTTTTGTATACAATTTTCAGCAAATATCGTTTAAGTGTTTAGTGGAACGTAATAAAGAAGCTGAAAAAAAAGGACTCGTACCTACATCTAAGTCAACCATTCAGTTGCCTTTTATAGTTATTAATACAAACGAGAAAACGCTTATTAATTGCAGTATTTCTAATGATAAGTCAGTATCAAAAATATTTAATGAATTACGTATCGCATATAATCATTTTCTTGTTTCTCAATATGTTCTTTTACAATTTTAGAATGGAGTATGTATTCCAATTCAATGACAAATTTCAAATTCAAGACGACATTGATATTTTAAAACGAATGGGATTGGTATTAGGTAACTAATATTTAAATCATACGTATTTACATTATTTATAAAATTTGCTTAAACATACGTTAAATATTTTAGGTTTGGATAAAGGGGAATGTACAGAAGAAAACCTTATCAAAGCTAAAAACATGGTTCCTAAATCACTGGAAACCTATGTTGAACGTTAGTATATATTTACATTTTTAATAATAAATTTCTTTTCTTCTTAATCTGTGAAAATTAATATTTACGTTTGTTATAGAAATAGCTCGAGGAAATTCCGTCGATATTGAAAACTTATTGGATATAAAGAATGAAAATGAATACGTCGGTGAAAATAGTTTAAACGAGGAAGTAGATATGGAGGATTTCGACGAATTTTCATTGCAATACTCCGGCGATGGTGACGGTGACGATGATCAAGACGACGCCAGTGATTTGGATTTCAACTGAGTTTCATTTATATTTTATTGCACATATAACTATATCAGCGTTGTCACTGCAAAAAAAATATGTCATCAAACAAGCACTTCTCATCGTTGCCTAATTATCTAATTGGCTATTATTGTGCCATGCCAGTAAACCACTGGTTTTAAGTGTATAAAAAAAACAAAAACGTACGGTTACATCTCCACTTTGTTATATGGTACTTTTTGTTTTGTTTAATTTCGATTTACGTATATAATATATTTTATTCAATGTGGACGAATCTTTACGTCAAAAGTTTGAATGTGCAATAAAATGGCGGCGTGCGTCACATACATCAACTTACACTAACATATAAACATCAATTAATAGAAATCAACAAATGTGAGACTCGAAAAGTTTTTGGCATATTTCTATCTAGTGTTTGTTTTCGTTTTTTTTTTTTTAGAATGAATAGTTATATTATTGGAAAACTATCAATGTTTCATGTCAAAAAGTTGAAGGTTTACATTTACACGTTTAGAAAAGGGGCGGAAACAAAGCCAATTTTGTTATATTTAAGGTTCTATCATATAGAATATAAGAAATTACAGTGATTTCTCATAGATTTCCAGTGTTTTATGAGAGAGAAAAAAATAAAACTATAATAATAAAAAAACAAATAAAACTGCTGATTGACGATTCGCGAAATGTGTTAGTGTGTGTGGATGGGAAGCACACTTGCTGCTGTCTCGTATTGAATTAGAGAAGTGACATAACAAACAGTTTTTTCAGCTTGTGTAAAAAATTATTAATTTAAAAAAAATAAGTGTTATACGAAGAAAAGAAAATGATGTAAATTTTTAAAACACTCACAAAATATCTTAACAAAATGAACTTCTATGTGAACAATTTCACATAAAAGTTTATATAATGTACTTTGGAGATGATAACATGCCAATTTATACGTTGTATTTTTCTTTATTTTTTTTTTAATAAAGCATGTTATAGTTTTGTTGCTGAATGTTCGGAGCTGCATAGTTAACTTCTACATATTTTGTATGGATTGAAAGATAATGTAGTATTTTTTATTAAAAGAAATGGTTTTATAAAAAGTATTTATTTTTATATGCATGTAAAGACCATTGTCTGAAATATAAACACTGCACTTATAATTAAACTTATTAATATTATTTTGTATTTCATTTAGAATTATTTGTAATCAAAGTGGAGTTAAATATTATCAGGGTTTTCATGCATAATGTAAAATTCGCATTGATTATAATATTTTATTAGAAATATTTTCAAGTATTTTACATGTTTTAATGAATGACCCTGAATAAAAGAAAATAAATATTTGATGAGCGGTACATTTTCATATTGGCAACCTTTGGTATCCTTTATTGTAAATCTTCATCATCAAAAAGATCATCGAAATCTAAAAACAAAAGAAATATTATAATTATTTGGAACTGCGTAGATTATTCCAAAGAAATTATAACTTTTCAAAACAATATTTCTTTTCCTTAAATTTATTTTCTTAAAAAAAGCATCATTCCTGTTATAATCACCGCAACTTAAGAATATTATTTACATTTTATACCAACTATATTTTATACAGTATTTAATTTCCATAAAAATAATTAAAAAATATCGATATTGAACAAGTTAATCGAAATAGTAAATAGACAATAAAACGGCGCTTAAAATATGAACGAATAATACCATTAAAAAAATCGGCATGAACCGCTTTTTCATTAGCCGCCAAATCCATTAAAAGTCCAGACGAGCCTCCGGCCTGCACGTAAAAAAATTGTTTAAAAAAAACAAAGGAATTAATCGTGACAAGAACGGTAAAAATTAACGGTACCTCTTCCAAGTCCATATAAGGTCCGACACCTTCGGGAAACATTTCGTCCGCCGCAATAGTCGGTTTCATCGTAGCAACGAAATAAACGTCAAAAGTGCCGCAAAACAAACGTCAAACACGCATCGCAGTGTTGCCAACATAGTGCACGATGATAAAAAACGTACGGTCGTTCACAGAATTACGAGGTAGTAACGTTACAATAAACACGGAATAAATGGAATCCACGTTAAAAAATGTAATACGAATTCAAATATGTTTAATTAAATAGAAAACGCCATAAATTTATAGAATTCATAATTTATTATATTTAAAATAATTCAAAATTATAGAAGCCACATAATATATTAATATTTTTAACATATTTTTTTATATTAAACAATACGTAATAATTATAACGTAAAACATTGAAATTAATTCGTCCTCAATGTTGAAAGGAATGAATAATAATATTACGGATCCATTTATATTGAATATATTTTAATGTAATTTTTTTCGATCCCATTAAAATGAATTCGAAGTTTAATTTTTTTAGTAATTTAAATAAATTTAATAATTTTTAAAATATCGGTTTTAATCATTATAGAAAAATTATTTTTACTAACCAAAAAATTAAAACGTAATCGATGCAACAAAATATTATTATAATTTAGTTATTTTTATGAATATTATTATGGAATTTATAAAAGTTTTCGAGTGACCGTTTTTCTATCTATTTTGAGGTAAATTTTCAACATTAATACTTATTACTAATTAACTAATGCGATATTACAAAATATTTAATGCTATTTCAATACTATTTGTTTCCGGTATTAATAATTTAATTCTTAGAACTTTATTTTAATCGTGCGACGCTCTATTATAATATAATTAAAATATTTCAGCCGTTTGAAATTGGTATTTTTTAAAGGAAATTTTAATTAATTAATATTCGTATAGAAAATACTTTACGCGGCAATTTCAAAATCGTCGTCGACTCTAACGGAATTATGACGTTTCGCGCGTATCTTTTTAACGGACCGCTAATGAAATAATTTTTCCGTCCTTTAATGGGCGTCTCGTCCGACGTCCCTAATTGCGCAAACTTCATCGATAATGATTTCAAAATATTTAATATCGAAACGATAGTTTTGTTTATATATTACTATTTATTTATATATCATTATTTATTTATTTTCAAAAATGAATATAGGACGTTTCGTTCTTTTTCTTTGATTTTTTATGAATTCAATATTTATGATTGTGTTAAAAATATTGTTTACGATTAAGTGTCAATTTATTATATATATTTATAAATAAGCGATGTGGAATAAAAATTGTTAGTTTTTTAAGCGGTTTCATATTTGTAGGTTGGCAGTCGTGTCGGTGCGGTGCGTAGCGTTCGGGAGCGCCGCTGGCGTCGCGCCTCCGCCTTCGTTTCGGTGTCGTTTTTTTTTAGCGGTGCGGTTTCCGTGTCGATTCGTACCTCTTTTTGTTTGGTTTGGAACGCGAGGAATCGTCGTCGGGAAGGAGGAGCGGTCGTCGAGGCCGTCGCCATGTCGTCGTCGATGTCGAGCTGCGACGGCGCCACGAAGAGGCGACGCGTCACTCACGACTATAGGCGGCTCTCGAGCAAAGGATACACGCAGCATCAGCATCACGCCGAAATCGCGGCCAATTCTTCGTCTTCGTCATCTTCGTCGTCTTCGTCTTCGTCGTCTCCGGTTCGACACGGAAACGGCGCTCATTCGCCGGAACACATCGGTACGCCTATTGACATTTACGCATTTGCACATTCTCGCGTCTTTTTCTTTTCTTCAAACTATTTTTCATTTTTATTACCTCCTACGAAAGTTCTTACCGTTGCGTTACGTTAGACCTTTATAATGTCGCATCAGTTTTTTTTTCTTTATATCGATTTACCGAATTCTAAATAGACGACGCCCGTTGCGAAGTTCGAGTCTTTCGATTTAAAATACGAGACATCGCATATTACTTTCGAACGCCTCAATTTATAATCGCATAAATTATATCATGCGACAATATTTTACGATAAAAAAATCAACTTTTATTTCAATATTGACAGACGAACGATCGTTTCTAACGTTGTTTATACTGTATTTTTACAAAATTCTTTTCGATATTGAGCCTTTTTTCTGCGTTAAGTCGTCGTTCATTTTTAACATTTACTCGATATTCTATTAAATATGTTTAAATTCTTCAAATGGTTGGTTTATTTTTTTTTATCTAAAATCAGTTCTTAAATTATTTCCAATCTCAGCCAATAACACACACACACACACACACACATATATATATATATATATATGTATATATATATATATGTATGTATATATATATGTATATATATATATATGTATATATATATATGTATATATATATATATATGTATATATATATATATATATGTATATATATATATATATATATATGTATATGTATATATATATATGTATATATATATATATATATATATATATATATATATATATATATATATATATATATATATATATATATGAACGACAGCATTCTTATTAGATCACCATTTAGAATGTTAAATGAAAGATAATCTTATTCCTTTTCTTCAAAATTAAAAATAAGTAAAATTTGTTTTCCTTTACTAATAATGCGCATACGTTTTCTGTATTATTTTATATCGTTTATAATTTGGTCTAAATTAGTTATAATCGTATATTTTGTAATTATTTACTTTTTTGTTATGTATATATTTTTTTTTTTACTAAATTGATAAGTTAAACGTTGATAAGATTATACCGATTCGTCTATTTGTTTTCCTTCTATTTTGTAAAATTGACCAAATTTACGATGGCATTTTTATATTTGAATAGATTGAATAAACCAAAATCGTATTTAGTCATTACGATAAACGCGAGATAACTTATCTCGTAGTAATCTACCGTAATCGGTTATCTATAAATTTACCAAAAACTACAAACAAAAAAATTCAAATGAACATTTTTATCTTAACAAAAAATTTAACATATACGATCGTATTGTATGATTATTAATATTGGTTTCAGGTCGAAAACGAAGAAGAGAAACGGACGATGGCGAAGACAATAACTACGCGTTCGGGTCGAGTTCTTTATCTAAAATTCAAAAACGAACCCCCACAGTATTCGATTCTGGAGGTTTCGGCCGTAGAATGAATTCGCTTGATACGTTTTCGAATGATTTTCGTTTTCCTTTAGCGATCAAAAAATATAACAGACGAGATTTATCATTAATTAAGCTAAGCGTAAAAAAATTTACAGTACATTGTATCGCTAATTTAGAAATTGCAAAAAATCAGTACAAATTAAATAATGTTATAGTTATAGACCATATTTTGTTCAAAGTTCTCGGTTCTGTGACCAAACAAATACGAATAATCAATGGATTCTTACAGAAGAATTTATTCAAATACAAGTATCCCAAAGTATCTCGAACAAATGTTTTAACTGCTCCGACTGTTCTCGGACATCATATTTGTATCCACGCAAAGTCTTCTTGTCTAGTAAGTCCAGTGAAATTTACACCAGTTCCTAAAATTAGACAATTACCTTGTTATGGCAATTTGGAATTATCGAATAAAGTGAAACAAGAACGGTTGATGAGTTCCCGTAATGTTGTTAACAGTGATTGTGTAAAAAACAGCAGAAAACGACATTCTGAATCGGGATTATCGAAAGATCGCACAGTGAAAAAGGAAATGAAAGTATCCAACGTAATTAAAACTTCTCCAGGAACAGGTGATTTAACCTTTTTTCTTTATATCTTAAGTAAATTATAAGCAAAAACGTATTTGTGAAATTAAATTGCATTAAATAATTCATGTATAAATTTTTATTAACTTTAATCGTGGTTATCGCATTTTTTTATGCTTTATAGCTTGTAAGACAACCGAAGTTGATGCCAAGACTTATATTAAAATCGAACTCGATATGGAGAAAACTATAAAAGAAGAAATCGGTGGTTCTTCTTCAAATTCGTGTCGTCGATGTAGGAGAAGAGCACGAGTAAGACGTTGTTCTATTGGTGTTCAATGTAGAAGACAGTCAGAAAATGCAGCCCCTGATAACTGGGGTCCAATATCATCAACAATTTCTGTTCACAATTTAAAATACCATAGGTAAAACTATATTATAAATAATTGTTCTCTTTAAAATTTAATTCTTTGCATTACAAAAAAGTCAATACATACTTTAATACAAATATTATACATTTTTGTAATTTTATATCTGTTCAAATATTTATTATATATTTTTAAAGTTTAAAATTTTAAGTATTTTAAATGGATATTACGTTTCTAATTTTTTTATTATTATTAAGATTATAATATAGATATATTTAATTAAATTCAGGTTAATTTATGTGGACACTCATCCTAATGGTGGTGCTTCGATTCTTTATTTGCAACAAAAAGATATCGATATGTTATCACCACATCAACAAAACGCGCTCGCTGAGGAATTTTTGAAAGTAATTGTTATTTACTAAAAATAATTTTCATTAGAAAAATCCATAAAATTTTTCAAATTTTTGTTTTGATAAATTTACAGCTTGTATTCAGCGAAGATTCTGATGGGTGGGCACGATATATTGCCGGTGTTGTTCGTGGAGCTGCGTCATCATTACCTTGTTTACTACAGTATTTAGCTCGAACCTATCCCAATCTTACAGTAAAAGCTGGTACCCTCTCTCGCAATAGTGATATAGAGACAACTTCGATGTTGCAGTATAGTCAGCAGGTGAAGATGTTTTAATATTTTAAGAATATTTAGCGTTAAATTTCTCAAATACAGGTTTTACAATGAAAATGTAGTAACCTCTAAGTCAGAACTTTTCTGGATTTTTAGTGTTTATATGCTACATATATTATATTTAATAAAAAAAAATACTAAATATACAATTTGTATATTTTTAAGTACAATTTAGCTTACAATTAGTTATATATTATATTGTTATT
The DNA here is from genome assembly GCA_024500535.1 of Leptonema lineaticorne. Lineage (NCBI taxonomy): Eukaryota > Metazoa > Arthropoda > Insecta > Trichoptera > Hydropsychidae > Leptonema > Leptonema lineaticorne. The sequence goes on along the minus strand of JANIJI010000006.1, from coordinate 8,458,998 downwards.
TATACATATGGTAAACATAGTCACATAAATAGTAAATTTGGAAATGCGTTTCGAAATTTATACAGAAAAAATAAACTCAATTATTGATTGCCAAATTTTCGAGAGGCAATTTATATTAAAAATCCTTATATCTTAGTTTTTTTTTTAAAGTAAATACTTATATTATGATTTGTAGGTAATGCAAACTTATGCTGCTGGTACTTTTCGTTGTGGGCCACTTCATCAAATATCTTTAGTTGGTACAGTTCATGAAGAAGTTGGTGGTTATTTACCAGATTTATTAGCAATGCTGGAGTCGTCGCCATTTTTACATTTGGTGAGTTATAACGTTATTGAATTGTTTAATAAAATTGTTTTTTAATTTCTTCAAAATAAATTTAAAAATCCTTAAAAACAAAAAAAAAATTAATGAAATAATATACACAAAAAAATATACATCAGATTAAAAATTGAATATTAATGAGAACAAACAACACAATAATTCACCATGATTACTTTTTTATTTATTTGATTAGAACATTTTTAATACTTAGTCGTTTTTTCAGTTTCAGTTTATAAAATGTTTCTTGTTAAGCAATGTGTTTTAATTATATTTATACATATTGTAATTTTTTATTAAAAAAAAAATATGATAGTATTTTTTTTAACTTAATATATGTTATTTTAAAAGACAATGCCATGGGGACCAATGTCAGCAGTTGAAATGGATCCTCAAGAAAGTAATGATGGTCCTATACTATGGATTAGACCTGGAGAGCAACTCGTACCAACTGCAGAATTGGGAAAAAGCCCCATTAAAAAACGAAGGTATTTTTTATATAAACAAATTTAATAATTATCTAAAGATTATAAGTTTTTAATATGGTTTTTTATTTGTAGAACTGGAATCAATGAATTAAGAAATCTTCAATATTTACCACGCTGGAGTGAAGCTCGTGAAACATTATTTGAAGATCGTACAAGGGCTCATGCAGACCATGTAGGTCACGGATTAGATAGAATAACGACTGCTGCTGTGGGTTAGATATTTTGAATTATTTTTAATACTTTACATAGTCTTTTAAACATCTTACTTGTATTTCATTTTTACTTATTTATTGTTAAATGAATAATATAAAGTAAATATTATGTTCTAATAGGTGTTTTGAAAGCTATTGGAGGTGTTGTGGCAGGACCTGGACGTATTACAAAGGATGTTGTAGCATTTCATGCTGCAGATTTTCCTCAATTGGTGCAGTTGTTACAACTAGATTTACACGAACCTCCAATAACACAATGTGTTAATTGGTAAATTTTTGTAAATTTATTTTCTTAAATTGTTTCTTTAAAAAATATTTTTTTAAATGAAATTTTTTTTTCTAAAGGTTGGAAGAAGCAAAATTAAACCAGTTACGTCGTGAAGGAGTACGATATAGTCGTTTTAATCTCCGTGACAATGATATCTATTTCTTACCAAGAAATATAATTCATCAATTTAGAACAGTATCTGCTGTAACAAGTGTTGGTAAGTATTTTTAATCACTATTTTTGTAAATTCAGTTTTTTTACAATTTATTTACTAATTTCTTTATCTTAGCATGGCATCTCCGATTGAAACAATACTATCCGGAGTCAGGAAGCTCTCCTAGTAGTGAGAGTGTGCCTGAAGAAATTTCTCCATCATTGGATGGTGGTGGAAATCAAGAACATAATGCAGGTATGTTTTTTTTTTGTTTTAAAATTAATAATAATTATTATATTGATTTACATTAAAAAATCCTTTTTAGAATTGAAGAAAACATTATTACCAAAACACAATAAAGACAAGATTGAAATGCGATCTTTGGGTACAGCACATAGACGCTCTGTTGAAAAAATTAAAACAGTAGATAAGAAAAGTATCCCAGAATGCAGTTCTAAACACACAACAAAGGTGTTCACTGAATCTCAAACATCGAATAAGACAAGTCATCATGTTACACCCAAAAAACATAATTCAAGTAGTACATCAATGTCAAGTAAATCTCATAATCGATCGACATCAGTGAATAAAACGCACGATAAACCCAAAGAGTCTTCTGTGCATAAAAATTCCAATAAACACTCTAGTCCGAGTGAGAAAAAATCAACAGATTCATTAATACTTGACAAAAAAGAGAAAATTCACGATGAAAATAAATTGAAAAAACATCAAGATGATTTAAAATTGAATGCTATTGAAAATTCTCCAGAAAAAGGCATCGATTCCATTTTGAAAATACAAAATAACTGTGAAATAAAAAAATCCACTGATTCGAGAGTATCCGAAGGGCGTAAATTAAGTGGTGATTCAATAAAAAGTTCTGATGGCAAAAAGGACTTCAATGACGTATCAAAAAATATTGATTCAAAAAAGACCATTAAAAGTTCCAGTCATTCATCAGATCGACATCGATCAAGTAAACACTCGGACTCCTCTAAACACAAACATCGAGTGCACGATTCACATCGCACATCTTCACACAGTGATGGACATAAAAAATCTAGTTCAAATTCAAAACATAGAAGTTTAGACAATAGTGAGTCCGACAAAGCAACAAGTAGCAGTAGCAGTAGTAGTATTAATAGCAGTAGTAGTAGTTCAAGCCATAAACCGTCCGATACAAGTAACCGGGAATTATCCGTTTTACACGATAAACATTTACAAAAAGAGAGTAATGTTAGTGAAAAAGAGCATAATATGCATCAGAGTTCACAAAGTTGTGTTAACAAACCCCCAGATTAAAATTTTCAAATCATACAAACAGAACTGTGATGTTTCGAATACTTTGTTGTTGAATTTGCCTTTATTGGAACATTGTGATGTTCGTATGTAGAGTTTAACACGAAAAGTAATTATAGTTGCAATATTTGTTATCGAAAAAAAAATTGTTATTTCTATTGTACAAATATTTTCACATAATGATGCCCTTTCCAGCTTAAAAACCACGATGAAATTGAATATGTATTCAATATTACTATTATTATTTGTTATATTATTAAGAAAGAGAAAGTGTATTGAAAAAAATCTATTGATGTTTTGTTAAATTGGACTCTTGATCTGAAATATGACATTATAAGTGTAAATCATTACTTTTGTAGATTCAGCTTTTATTTGAAATTTAATGTACGAGTCACTAATTAAATAAAAATCGATTCATATTAAATAATATCCACCAAATTTTATCGTTTAAAAAGTGACAAGTACAGCACATTAAATGGAATAAATTCGTTTACTTATATATATATATATATATTGAAAGCAAAGTAATAATAATAATAATAATAATACAAATCCTCGTAGTATGCAAAGTAAAATGGTGTTCCTTTTTGGCTAAATATCGTTAAAAGTGTACCTTAGATAATGTAAATAAATATGTGATAGATTTTAATTTATTTTATATATAATTAATTCTAAATCGAGGTACTTTTATTATGTTGTAAGTGTTGTTATAATCATCTCTTTTGGGCTATCATTATTAAATATTATTTTGATGCGAAATTTTTTGACCACAATCACGTTGAATTGTTTTTTAATAAGAGGTTTGCACGCGTTTTGAATGTTTGCTTAAGATTTATCGCGAACATTTATATATATATATATATATATATATATATATATATATATATATATATATATATATATTTATATATAAACCAAAAAATTATTCAGTTTAATGTTTTTTTTTCAATGTATATGGTTTTTTCATCAGTATTAACTATAAGCTACTTAAATGACATTGTTTTATTAAATTTTTATATTTTATTATATTATTTAATATTGTTTTAAGGACATTATGAATGTTATTGTTATAATTGTGTTATTATTATTATATTTTTTTTTATTAATTTATTGTATAAAAAAATTAAGCGAGAGAATAATGAATGATGTGTTAAAGTTGCAATAATGAATTTACAGTTATTAAATAATTAAAATATAGGTAGTAAGTTCCGATAAGAGAATAAGATATTTCATATTTATATTTTTTAGTTTTACTAACATTAGGTATGTACTTAGTGTTAAGATTAATTAGTATATATATAAATTATCTTAATTTCACGCATATAGTTTTTATTTATCATTAAAAAATAATAATTCGCATTATAATGCAAAAGAAAAAAACACTTGTAAATATTTTTATTAAGAAAAGTTAATATATTTAGTTTATTTTTTTAAGAAAATAAGAAAAAAATCTCAATTTATATTTACTATGCTTGACCCAATAGTGCTTAACGTTACAAACATATTATTTTCATTCGATTTGTTTTTTGAAAATAGTATTGATTGCTTTAAATCAATTTTATTATATTTATCACAATTTCCTGTAGACAAAAATCGTGTACATATTGTAATTTCAATCAATTTTAATTTTTATACTATAGTCTTTTGCCATTCGGCTGATATTATATAATTATAAATAAACAAATGTTTGGTTTTTGATTCGTTGCAATAATTTGTAAATTGCAACGATAACATTTTTTTTTTTATTATTATTATTTAACATTTATTTTGATGAAATCGTTAATTTCCCACATCCTACTTTTTTATTTATAAATATAACTTTCCCACTGCCAATGTTTCAATTAAATATAAGTTTTTTATGTTGTTATAATTAATTATTACTATTTAAATGTGAATATAAAGTATTCTTTTATTTTCATAATTTTTTTTCTTTTTTTTTTTTGAAAGTTATATTTTAATATTTTTCATTCGTTTAGTTTTCTATAGTTAAAAATTGATTGGATTGAAAAACAAATAAATTAACAGTATGCAGCTTTATAACAAAATAAATTGTACAGTTTTGAATTTGTACCAAGGTTCGTAGAAAATATTTTGTAATATTTTACTATATATATATATATATATATATATATATATATATATATATATATATATATATATATAAACATATATATATATATATATATATATATATAAACATATATATATATATATATATATAAACATATATATATATATATATATATATATATATATATATATATATATATATATATATATATATGATAATGTTTATGTACACTCTTGTATATAAAATATAAATTAAATATATTTAATTTAAAAAATTGAGTGCATCGTTTTAGCATTTTCATTTTTAAATAATTACACCCCATTAAAATTAAAGTATTATTAAGAAATAAATATTTCGTGTCTTTTTTTTCTAATATTCTGTTTTTTAGAATTTCAGTCAATTATTGCTCTATAATTAATATAAATCGTTTCATTTTTATCATAAATGATTTTTTTTTATGTATTTGATCTAATACTAATTGAATAGTTTTGTTTGCATTTTTGAAGATAATAAAATATCAATGGAAAGACATATTTTTAAAAATAAATACTATTTAATTAATTTGATTGAATTAATATTAGTTTTATATAATGTAATAATTGATCAGGATTTTTTTTTTATATATCAAAAGAGATTTTTCATTTAAAATTGCAGTTTTATTCTATTAATAAATAATATTTTATGGTACAAAATTAATAGCATTTTTCAATTATAACCAATATACATAAATATATTTATATACTAATATATATTTAAAAAAAAACATATTCGTTGCCATTTCGAGCTAGATTCGTTAATTTGTTGATGTTTGCCGAGTCTAAGCACTGCATGTTGTCGGTGCTGAGAAATAGATAGTTTTATTTGGTGGATATTTTTGTTCATCTACTGAAACGGGATCGCAGCCACGAATGCGATCGACAAGTTTCTTAAATTCCACGTTGGTTATGGAATTACAGTGTACTTTAGTCTGGTAAAAAAAAAAACGAATAATAATTATTAATTTTATAAATAAATATTTCAATTAATCGAATTCAAGAAATACTTACCGGTAACAGTTGCAAATTATTTTTCTTGCATTTTTGTTGGCATGCTGGAAGCGGTGTAAATGAGATACAATTTACACCGTGACCTTGTTCAACTATTTGCAATTGTTTTTGTACACGACAATCTCCTCCGACATTACCGTGAACTTTTGTCAATATTGGTTTTTGTTTATTTCCATTTTTAACTCCGTGCTCTTCGGATGATGATGATGATGATGATGATGATGACGACGACGACGACGACGATGACGATGATGATGACGAAGACGATGATTTTGGTCGCCCATTACTAATCCATCCATTTTTATAAGTGGCCGTTAAATGTGAAGGTAACCATTGTTCTGGAACGCAAGTGCTCCTCTTGGCTTCTTCTTTGAGAGTTACGGTTTTATGATCACACGTGTTCTCTTTTTCTGTAATTGCCCACCAAGCAGCGAAATGATGCTTGTTTTTAACATAACATTTCCTTGGTGTAAGTAGATCACGATTTGGTTCACCGGTCATAGCGCCGCAAAGACCAATAGTAGAACCATAAAATACTGGTGCCGCTTGGACTAACATTCTATCTCCATTAGAGACGATACGCAAATGTTCATTTTCATATGTACTGACAATTTCTCCTGATTGTAATCTTTCTGCATAGAATAATAATGTTTTATCTTGAGAATATTGACTATAGAAATCACCACGTTCCATTACTATTGTTTGACCATTAACAACGATTTTATCTACATAAGTTCTGACAGAGATGACTCCACCATTTCCCATTCTGTTTAAAAACGAATACATATTTATGATATACATTTATAATATATTTACTACAAATATAATTGAATAAAATATATTTACTACCTATAATTAACTAAAATAACTCTTGATTTTGAAGATGTTTCAGTAACGATAGAAACTGCCCTTTTAGAAACGTCGATTTTTCTATTATTAATTGAATTCCAGTTGCTGCCCATAACCAAATGTTTGCATTCTCCAACTTGATAATTAAGAGAAACATTGGCAAATGTATTAATCGAGTTTTTGTCGATTACGCAAGTTGCTATAAATTAGAAAAATATATTTATATTATTAATTTTATAGAATTATAAAATCAAAATAATACTACTCAGTTTCGATAAACTTACGATAATATTGAGGTCCATAAAACAATCTCATTAATCTTTCGCTAATCGACATTCCAGGTTGTCTGTTAACAACAACAGTTTTAACTATGTTATTGATTACTGGCACATTGGTGTAATTAGCTTGAGCATTTGGCATATTCATGGTAACATTAACGGTTTCCATACTGGGAGAGAAATTAATTGAAGTGTGAATCTCTTTAGGTATACCATTATAAGTGATCCAATTTTCTTTAACATATTGGAAGTAATGTTGACGTATCATACTATATAAATAGTAGAATAATTGTTTCTGTTTATTCGGAAGTTGATCAAATTTGAAAACCATATTTATTTCATCGAAACTATTGGCTTTCACTAATGCTTTTCTGCATTCGGGCATCATGAAATCACCGTGTTGCATGCTAGTTTTACATTGTAAAATTTCTGGATCTTGTAATAAATATTTTAGTCGTTTATCAGATCGTTTTGTATTAATATGGTAAGAAATTATGAAAATGTTGTTTGTCTCATCAACACCAGATATTGATCCATCTATAACTGGGTATTTTCTTGAGCCCAATAAATCGTTCAAGTTCATTGATGGTGGATTGTTAAATTTGAAGTTATTGTTTGATAACAAGTTAATTTGACGACCGCTAACAGATTTTCTATCATAATTTATCGTGATACTGACTTCTTTGTTAATTGTATTTGATTTATAATTTGTTGTCATGTGATATTGTGCTCCTTGGTTGCTCTTTTGGTTAATGAATTGAAGTGCAACTATGAAAATATTTTCTACATTTGAACCATCAGTTACATAAGTTAAATTCTTTAAATATGCTTCAGTTCTTGCTATAATATTTTCTGATCGTATTTTTGAAATTGTACTGAGAACTTCTTGTGCAGTTGGTGACTTAGTATTTTCATGTTTATTATTTTGTTTGTGTGGTTCAGTAGATGATGGCCAAACACCGCTGGAACGTTGGGAAGCTATAATAATTAAAAAAAACATATTTTAAATATTACACATTAAATATGTCTTATATTCATTTATTAAAATTAAATAATTTACCATATCCGAATTTGAAATCAACGAGTGATGTTAAAGATTGAGCAGGATCATATCGTAAGCTGTAAGTATAATATTTCAATTGCTTTCTCACGTCTATATTAGATATCATAGACAAGATGCTTTCTCTGAATGGCAATCGATATTTAGAGAATTCTTCATAAGTATCTGAAACTGTTTCTGATACGAAACACATTCCAGTATCATTGCCATATTTGTGAATCCATACATTTGGACTTTTACGCTTCACTACATAAGTGTTCTCTTGTTCCAAAACAGGTCTTGGATCATTCTTTTCAGAAATGGATGTGAATGGATAGACAGCGTAACGAATAGCGTCAACAACATTTTTACCATGAAGTGATTCTAATTGCATACCGAATTCGAAAGATGGTTTCGAATATCTGTAACCAATATTTCCTCTCACTGGTATATTTATTTGATTTTTAATAATAATTCCAGATGTGATATGCTGTTTTCGTTTGGGAATTGTGTTGACGAAACCAATTTTACCCTCATTATTTTTAGCAAAGGCGAAATCAACAAATCCGTGTAATAATGTGCCTTCATATATATTCAATTTCTTTCCACTGGGGTTCGTTACATGAACTTTACCCATTGCATTAACTATAGCCGATACAATATATCTGTTATAGAATGGTACACCCATAGCCAATGGGAACATGATGACCATGTCTTCAGTTGTTAATGTTTTTGTATAGTTAAATTCATGACCTCCAGCCAAACTTTCTACTTGTTCTTGAATAATTCGTGGCAAGTTTTGAATAGTATTTTCGTCTATCGAAAACAATCTTTGATGTCCGAATAATTTCAAGAATATATTTCCTCCTAAAGTTTGTCTAGCGGTTTCTTCGAAGTTTTTAGATTCGAAAAATCCATTAGCCAATTTTTCAATTGTGGATTTGAATTCATTTTCGATTTTTTGGTCGACTTGTGGTTTTCCAGTTTGTTGTTGTTCCATTTGTCCACCTATCACATTTATTAATTGTCTCATATTGGAAATTGCGACTTGAATCTAGTAAAAATATATAAAATTAATAAATTATACTAAATTAAACTAATATATAAAATTAGTAATAATATATACCTTAGAAGAACCCATCCAAGCTCCTCGTTTATCGTTCCATTTGAACGAGAACTCTTTAGGTAATAAACTATTTTCACTACCAACTTGATAAAAGGACGCATCGTAGCCAATATCTGACTTTTCAGATTGATGTTGTAAAATCGAATTAGAATATCTCATACCATATGTATTATTACTCAACATATGAAGAACTGTACGAGCATATTTATCACTGAAATAATGAAAAATGATTAAAAGAAAAACATCATTTAAATAATGTTTGTGTCGGAATTTCACTTACACTGAATGACATTCTGCCTTCCTTCTGTGAGCCATATACTTAATTGAAGACTGAATTATAGCACGAATATGGTAGCTATTGTCATTATGTGTAGCAGTAGCCATTTGCAACATCATACTAGCTGTTGGTCTACCTTTCAATAACATGTTGACAGCAACGGCACGAATATCATGATTCTCACCTTTGTTCATATAAACATTGAAAAGGGTATATCTGGTTTCTTTGGGGAATTGCTTCGAAACCTTTTCTAAATTCTTAACCATTTGCAAACGCAAATATGGAGAAGCATATCGGGAGTCTCTCAAATAGTTATTAAAAACTTCTAATACTTTTGGATGACCTAAATTACCAATTGATTTAAAGTAGACTTGAGATTTTCTTAAATCGCCTTCACGCATTGATTTTTCGACTTTTGGTGTTAAAATTTTCACAACTCTATCAATCAGATAATATTCATCATTCTTTTTTACAAGTGGTCCAAACATATGTGATGGATAATAATGATGGGCAGTACGTCGATTCACCGAAACCATGTTAATTAAAGATGTGGTAGCTAACCATATTGTTGAATTTAAATATTTTTGATTTTGAACGATGTCAGAATTAGCAAAATCTAAAAGTTGGTTTATGATCCTTACAGATGGATGCCGAAGAGTTTTCTGAAGAATGGCAACCAACTCAGCGGCTTCCTCGCCTTGCACCATATTGGATTTAATGATACGCATTATTTCACCAAGTGCGGCATTAGTTCCTGATAGTGGAAGAGCATCGCGGTAAAGTTTCCAGGCAGTAATCAATTGGAGATCATTCAATCTGTACATCTTTTTAGTAGCTTGTTGTAAATAATGAGGATTCATTTGAGCTACACTATTTGCAAGTATACTAAGTTTGCCAACTGTGTCAGCATTAAACATTGGCTGACGATTTAGCATCTCTTTAGCAATTTGCATCGAAATATTATATACATTTTCTACTTGAACTGGTTGTTGTTCATTGTGAGTTTTGGAATCCAAATATAAAAGATTAGTAACGAGATCATTTTCATTTGGAACACTGTCCCACTTATCACCACTTTCTGAACTAGAATATGATGATGAGGAACTAGAAGATGATTTTGATGGACGTTGTTGACGGAATTGGTCATTATCAAATAAATTATTTCCTTGCTGTACATTTCCTTGATTTTGTCCTGGTCGGTGATTATGATGCTTATGATTCGAATTATCAGATTTCCATTGATCAGATTTTCCTTCGTTGCTTCCAGAACGATTTTTTTGTCCTGGCCATTGTACTTGCTGTCCATGTCCTGAATGCCCTCTATGGCCTGGTTGTTTTCCATGACCATGTCCATGTTCATGACCTTTTTCGTGTCCTAGTCCGTGTCCTTGTCCTTGTCCGTGTTTGTGTCCATTTCCATGTCCTTGCCCATGTCCATTTCCTTGACCTCGGCCATTTCCATTGCCTTGTCCTTGTCCATTACCTAGGCCTTGTCCATTACCTAGGCCTTGTCCATTGCCTTGGCCTTGTCCATTGCCTTGGCCTTGTCCATTGCCTTGGCCTTGTCCATTGCCTTGGCCTTGTCCATTGCCTTGGACTTGTCCATTACCTTGACCTTGTCCATTTCCTTGACCCTTTCCATTTCCTTGCCCTTGTCCATTTCCTTGACCCTTTCCATTTCCTTGGCCTTGTCCATTACCTTGGCTTTGTCCATTACCATGTCCATGTCCATTGCTTTGTCCTTGTCCATTGACTTGCCCTTGTCCAATACCTTGTCCTAGACCATTTTCATTTCCTTGATTTTGTCTATTACCTTGTCCGTTGCCTTGGCCTTGTCCCTGTCCTTGCCCTTGCCATTGCCCTTGTTCTTTATTTTGACTCTGACCTTGTCCATTTCCATGTCCTTGCCCATGACCGTGTTCTTGGCCAAAACCATGTCCTTTTTCAAAGCCAAGTGTTTCTCCAATTTTATGTTCTAGTCCTTGCCCAATACCATGCCCCTGCCCTAGTCCTTGACCGTTTCCATGTCCTAATCCTTGGCCATGTCCTTGCCCTGGTAACTGACCAGGTCGTTGCCCTTGTCCTTGGATATGTCCTTGCCCCTGGCCATGTCCTTTTCCTTGGCTATGCCCTTGTCCTTGCCCATGTCCTTGTCCTTGTCCTTGCCCATGTCCTTGTCCTTGTCCTTGCCCATGTCCTTGTCCTTTTCCTTGTTCTTGTTCTTGTCCACGTAATAGTTTACGTTGTGGTCCAAGTCCAAATCCGCGTGAGAGTTCATTTTCTTGTCCAAGTCCATGTCCTTGTCCTTGTCCATGTCCTTGTCCATGTCCTTGTCCATGTCCAAGTCCTTGTCCATGTCCAAGTCCTTGTCCATGTCCAAGTCCTTCCTTCTGTCCTTGCTTAGATTTTTCATTTTCCCATGATCCAGATTGTCCACGATGACCAGGTTTTCCATTTACTTTATGTTCATGACCTGGTTTACCATGTTCAGATTTATTATCACAATCTTGGTCATCTTTAGGAAGTGCAGATCTGCAAAAATAAAATAAAGCAATTGGTTTATTTGGAACGCAATGCAGTAATCTCTCACTTTTCGCAGGGATCAAATTTCAGGATCATTCATAATAGGTAAAAATCCTTGAAATAAAAATGTTATGATATTCTAAAAATCATTAATTATTGTATAAATATTAAAATGGCAATGAATGCTTTTTTTATTCTTATATATTATTATAGTAGTTATACACTATTTTAAGTTTATATAAACCTTTTCCACACACTTTTATGCTACATAACCAATTTTAATTCCTTTTATAATCTATCCAATAAAATTTTGTAGTTTCATTTATAACTCAAAAACCCGAAAAACATTAAAATATTGCATTAAAAAAAAAATATTTATTGAAAACCCATGAAAGATCGAGTGATTACTGTATTTAAAATCATTTATCATAGATATATCAATATATATTTGCTTAATTTTCGAACGACATTAGATTTTATTCATACCTTCGAGTTCTGCTTTTCACTTCACCATGTTTTGATTTATCACTAACGTCTTTTAAGTCTTCATCAGGAATCTTGTTAATTCTATACATGAGATTTCCACCATTTCGAGAAGGATTTGGACCCGGAAGATGTTCCGAAGTTTCTTTCATTGCAATTAATGTCAAATTCACACTGCTGATAACGATTCCTTTCTCGTCATACAACATTGGCTTTCCATAAACGCGATCAGTAAGGCAGGCCGAATGGATCGTGAAGTCAGATCGGTCCACAACGATGCGTTGATATAAGCTTCTCTATAATATAATAGCTTGTTATTTTTACTATTTTATAATGCATCCATTGTCCAATCGAAAATATTTGAAGTTTACCTGCATAAAGTTGTTTTCCACTTTCGTGGTGTCTTCCCACTCTACTCCTTTAAGAACTCCGGATGTGTACGCAAGTCGCTTATTGCATTGGCGAAAATCTTTAGTTTTAATGACGTTCACGTATCTATCTTTATTCTCTTGAGTTAGATTATGCGGTTGCACCAAAGGAGCCAATCGAGGATTTCCCAAAAATTCTTTATGAGGTAACATCGAAATGGAATACAAAGTCTGAAGTGGGAAGATGCTTTATAATTCCATTGCGCATTTGGTTAATGATAAAAAAAAATAAAAAAAATGTGTCTTACGTCGCATTCGCCGGTGACGTCCATTTCCATCTTACGGAAAGTTCCACCTCCTCGCTTTTCGTCGTAGAAATTGTTGCGTTTGTCGACCATATTCCTGTCGCTGGTGTCGTATTGTAAAGTACTCACGAGACCCTTTATCAAATTCTCTTCTGGCACCTTTGTATATTTATATACTAAAAGATTCTTCACCAAACCTTCATCGTCGATAATAATTTCGAATGGACGTTCCATTTCATGATATTTCTCATATGTAATTTCCTAAAATTATTGTAACGGTTATTGAATTGAAAACTTTGTACGATAACTATGAATTCTTCCAATGAAAAATTGAATTCTTTACCTTCGGCATCGGTCCGGACCAGCCGTTTGGTAAATCATGGTGAATTTGTCCGTATTCTACTTTTTCAAGTTTACCGATCACGCGATTTTGTGAAATCCGATTTAAGTTCAGAAGTCCTTTGATTTGGACTCCGGCCCATTTGCTTTTTGCATATTGACCACCTCCAGTAATACCGAGGGCGGTCAATGTACGGGAATCAATTTCATAAGTGTAGATGATATTTTTGGCAGCTAAAGATAAAGATGAATTATATATATATATATATATATATATATATATATATATATATATATATATATATATATATATATATAATTGTTTGAAAAATTTACCATTAATATTTGGAGATCCTTGTCCGAAATTGCCTTTCAATATGTTAGGGTTCGATTTTTTAACATCGTTACCATTCACAAAAGTTAGCGCTGAAGAATATTGAAAATTTTGTAAATATTTTTGGAATTTCGTAAATTTTATTCTAATATATAAAAATTAAAATTACTTACCAAGCGCCAGCAAAATGAAAGGTGCCCTCATGTTTGGGAGCTCCTTGGCGATTCACTGCCAGATGGAGTCTGATTTCGAAGCGTTGATGCTTCTCTTTTATAGTATCACAAACATTCCGCTGAATTGTCTAATCTTTGAATTTAATAATATTTATTAAATATATTTCATTTATCATAAACATGATAAATGTAACGTTGAAAATAATTAAATCCTCTCAATTTTTTAATCAATATGTATAATTAAAATTTCTTATTAATTTCATTCAATATTTTCAGAAAATTGTGTAAAAAATGAAAAATAATTAAAATTAATAATTACGTTATTATTTAAATCTTTTGAAGTTTATATATAATTAATAGATAAATTATAATCTTCTTTTATTAATATTAAATATCTTTTGCTATTTTTTTTCAGTATAAATTAGATATAAAGTTATTATTTCACTTAATTAATAATTTATTCTTTATTTTAATATATTTATTAATATATGTATATATATATATATATATATATATATATATATATATATATATTTAATATTTCAGATGTTATCCTTACATTCTAACCGATAGTTAAGGAGTTCTTTAAATCAAAATTATTTATTTGATTAAAAATGATTAAAGAGTTAGTTGGTCAATTAACTTTTAACGTCAGAAAAAAATCAGAAATGGTAATTATAATATTAAAATTATTTATTATATTATTTAATTTTATAAAATTTGCTCATAATGGCCAAAAATTATATGATAATGACTGGTTGTATTAGGAATAATACACATTTTTCTAAGGAACATTTTTTTTGTTCTATTAGAATTCAATATCTAAAATATAATTTGTTTTAAATTAATAAAATGTTTCTGATTTAAATTTTAGATGTTATATTTTTATGCAAAAATATATAAAATACAGGAAAATACTCTAAATAAAATATTATTTTATAGTATTTTTTTAATATATAAAAATTTGCAAATAAATTTAGTAAATAATGTAAAAATTTACAAATCAGTTCTAAATATAATATATATATATATATATATATATATATATATATATATATATATATATATATATATATATATATATATATATATATGTATATATATTAGTGTATTTTTCAAGCATTTTTTAATATTAAAAAAATTCACAACGTTTATAAAAAACAAATTACTTGGTAAAATTAATTTTATTTCACCAATTTTGACTTCGATAATACATAGATTTGCATAATCTCATAATTATTCAAAAAATACTTCAAAACTTGCCATTCACATTTTTTTCCAATTTTATATCAATTTAAATAAGTAAAATAAAAACGAAATATTTTGTTAAAATATTATATTATTTAAGAGATCATTTATAAAATTTCTTTTTTTTTGATATATAATTGAGATCAAAAATTAATAACAATATTAATTATAAATTTTCGATTAATTTTAAATATAATACAATCTAACATTTTTTATTAATATTTAAATCATCATTTTCAATACATATATTAAAAAATGGTACTAAAAAAAACTCTTTTAAAAATTTGATAAAATTTTAAAATAAAATCATAAAATATTTACATATTTATAACTAACTGCAAACGAACAATTCGGTCCCATTAAAATCACATTATTCATTATAATATTAAGAATATTTTTGTTATTTTATAAATATTAACATTTATATATATATATATATATATATATATATATATATATATATATATATATATATATATATATATATATATATATATATATATGGTATATGTGAACTATAATAATTATTATATTTATAAAAAAGTATCATCGAAATACGATATATTTAAATCTTTATTGACATAGTCAAAATTACTTCTGCAATTGTAAACGTTGTCAGCTCGAAGAGTTTCATCCATGGACTCATTCTCATAATAACCAGATTCTCCTATCTTCCAATTATCAACCACTGAAAAACTATTCTCTTCTAATTTTCTATTATCAGACGTAGATTTTGATATATCCAAGAGTAGTGAACGGTTTCCATTTTCCGCCATGTTGCTCTCGAGTTTTTCTTTCATTTTCCTTTTCGTTACTGGAGAAAGAACGCTTTCGTGTTGTCTTTTCCTATTGAAATTACTATCGCCTATTATAGTTGTTCTATTATTGGTTTTGTGGTTATTTCTATATGCTCTTTTTTCCACATGCGTCATTTGTTTGGAATATGCGTCTTTTAAACGATTATTATCATCGTTGGATTGTGTTAATTGTTGGGATGTTGTTTTCGAAGATTTGAATTCTGCTGATGTATGATTTTTTACATGTTTTCTTAAACTCGATGGATCTGTGTATCTTTTGGTGCAACCCTCTACTTGACAAGCATAAGGTCTCTGAAATAATATAGATAAAATAAATAGTAAATAAAGATAAATGTCAAAATTTTGATTATTCGTGTGAAATAGAAATATTACAGCATTAAAATGTGTCCTTTGGTGTTTTGCACGATCTGAACTATTCGAAAAAACTTTAGTGCAACGTGAAACTTGACATCTATAAGGACGTTCTCCGGTATGAGATCTTCTGTGAATTTTCAAATTTTCCAATCTAGAAAAAGCTTTTCCACATCCAGGGAACTATAAAATTATTTTAAAATAAATATCATTATATTTTCTATTGAAAAAAAGAACAAATAACAATACTTACCGAACACTTATTTGGTTTATGTCCTGTATGAACTCTCATATGAATCAGTAATTTATATCTAGCATTAAAGGGTCGTTGTTTTCTAGGACATTCTACCCAAAAGCAACCGAATTCATCGCCTGAAAAAAAATTATATAATATATTGCAATTTTCATAATTATTGCATCATCCGATTATCTTTTAAGTATTACAAATCGAAGACTAAATGTTACGCCCTTAGAACTTGTTTATTAGATAAGATGAAAAACAAAAATCAGCGTAACCCCTGATGACTTCGAATAGAAGAATCTTGAAATGCAAAATTGCATTATCGAAAACCGATAACCAAAGATCACCCCGTATCAGTTAATTTAATTAATAAATTGAAAGCAAATAACATGTTAATAATTTTATTACCATGTTATCATAAACACATTTTGTTTTTATCACATTGAAAAACAAATATGTATTAATATAAAAATGCATACCTTTGAAAGAGTTCACGTGCACTTTTTCAATGTGATCAACTAGACTAGTTTGATTCTGAAAATTTAAATTACATTCTTTCCACAAACAAGATCTTTCACCTGAAAATATATTAATATAAAATATTAAAATTATATATATATATATATATATATATATATATATATATATATATATATATATTACATAATATTTTTATCGTATATACATATAAAGAAAACAAACCATCTGCTGATAAATGTGTTAGATTATTTTCGACTGATATCTTTGAAAATTCTTCTGAAGTATTAACATCGGTAGATTCCAAATTGGAAGAATCGTTAGTCCAATATTCTTCGAAACCGATCATATCGTCCTCATCATCTTCATCTTGAAAATAAGTCAAAGAATCCAAATCTGTTATGAGATCATCTTCGCCATTAATAACTTTATTCTGATCAAAATCGAACAAGTTTGTTTTTTCTTCGATCGCAAAACTATTAAATAAATCGGTGAATTCGGCATTTTTGGAATCTGTATTTTTATACGGTTGATCCAAATTTAAATTTTCTTGATAATAGTAACCATCTAAGTTGTCAATGGTTAAAGGTTTGTTTTTATCTTCAGATAATGGAGTACATAGATCGAAATTGTTACAAGATCTAAACATTGAATCATTTGAAGAGTATTTTCCAAAGTGTTTTGAAAAGGCCGTCTCCAATGGTGGCAAACGACATTTATCAACATCGCTAGAGCTACTCTTTTCCGGACTCCAAAGGCTTTCAAGATCACAATCGATACCATTCCAGTTAGTTATATCTGAAGACGATGTAATTAAAGAACCGTAATCCGAAGAAGTGGTAACACTGGAGAAATTATCATTATTTTTCATCGGAGATGATTCTTCACGCCAAAAATTGGTTTCATCACATTCATAAGTAGTACTCTTTCCTTTTTCCGATTCCAACATGAAGAGCGTATTGAAATGCAATTCCAAATCAGATATCGGCTGATATTTATCCTCGTCGATCAATTTATCGTCATTGGAGCCGGTGAACGGTGCAAACGGAGGTGGTATATAGAAAGGGTAGCAGGCGTTCGCGTCCATGTTATCTTTTTTTCATGAAAGAAAAGTCGAAGAGTTTAATTTAGCACTTCAATGGCTCGTGTCTGCTCATATGATGTATCTTATTGTTTTGGTCGAATGTTTTTTTTTAGGTACATTCGTCGTTTCGACCCCCACGTTTAGGCACATGTGCCTTCAGGTTTCTATTCTCGGACGCGCAAGCTCATCGACATTATTGTACTTGCTGAGCACATGCTCATAAGACTTGACACTATATATACATATTATTCTTTCTTATATATTCGTTTTTTTTTTTGTTTCAGTCGATTTTAGTTGAAAAGCTTACGAAGACGATGATGATGATAATAATAATAATGGCAACGATGAACCGATGAACGAATGTCCTCAATGAAAACGCTATATAGCCATCTGTAAGGAACACGAAACGGGAATCGTATTAAAAAAAATTGTTATCATTAAAACCAATTATATTATGGTTGAGGTATAAAGTTGATGTATTACATGTATAAATGATGGCGTAAGCCTTATTTTATGACTACATATAATATCATATAAAAATAATAAACTTTATTTTTATTCGATTGTACTGTAAATCAAATTGTTTTTAGAAGATTTTAACTCGATTGTAAAAAAATATCAAAATCTCAAAATATTATTTAATATAGGAATTTACACTATATTCATATTTTCATAAGAGAAAATTTCTATACTAGGACTTAATTTTCATACTTCAGATTAAGAGTGAAATTGATGGATTAGAAAATTGATTTAAAATATAAATTAAAATTGATAATATAAAAATTTACTATACATTTATATAATACACAAAGTATTTAATTTTAATATATAAAATGACAATATCTATTACATATATTGTTTGGAAAAAATATTTTAATAAGATTTCACTTTTTATTTTTAATAAAATATTTTAATTCACTCTGAAAGAAAAATGTGCAATGTTGTTGTAAAAGTGATTTGATTTTAGAAAAATATATAACGAAGTATTTATGGTATATATAAAAAAAAATATATTATAAAAATATGGAACAATATATTTTTATTAATAAAAGTTGTTTCTAATTAATTATATATAATTTTTATAATATATATTAAGACCAATGAGGTAGAAAATTTTTGCTAAATTCATTCAAGCTGATTTAAATTTTTCTCAATGATTTTTTTAGCACTGAACACCATATTTCTACGATGAACGTTGACAGTCTTTTTTTTCTACTGATGCGATTCATTCAGAATAATTCAAGATGTTTATGAATTACATTTGCTCATTTTTTTTTGTAATGTAAAAAAATACTAATATTAGTAAGCGCACTTTATATGGCAAAATTATAATCGAGCAAATCATCGCATATGTTTTTTAAAGAAAAAAAAATATATATACAACAATATTTATAATATTAATATTAAATAGGTTGAATGAAAATAGGATAATTTTTGTTATATTGATAATTGTTAGATAATAGGTAATATAATTAATCACAGGTTGATGCCCTCCAAAAATAATGTTTATGAAAATTATACGGTCCGTTTATATTATCATGATGCAGATGTTCAGATGGAAAAAATAGCCTTGGACGATATTTTTTTCGGAAAAGTTTATATGATATAAAGATCATAATATAAATATTTTAATAATTCTGCTAAAATGCAAAAAAATAAATATGGTATATATAATATTTCATAATATAAAATTTTACTATTATTGAATCTATAGATTGGTCTTATTTCTAATGATGAAGATTTTTTTTAGAAATTATAAAAAATCTATATTTTAAGATATATATATATATATATATATATATATATATATATATATATATAATTCATAAGAAAAAAAGTGTCGTTAAATATCGTACTTTAACATGAATATTGTCATATCTCATAAAATTATGAGAAATCCCTTTATTCTTACATTATGTTTTTTTTCTATTTATTCAAATCATAAAGTCAAATAAAAAAAGTCAGCAAAAATCTTTCACAATGAATAATAATAAAAATTGTTACATAATGTCGACAATAAATCCTTTATATACATATATATATGTATAAAAAAAGACACGTGCAACGTGATGGAAGTTTTTCCTGAAACGCATAAATTATTCAGTGCACAATGAGAACATCTGCACAGATCTGAAAATGGCAACATTTCCTAGCTTATTACACCTAAAATATACACAAAACACGTGTTTTCCATATATTAATTGTTGTCGTTATTAATGTTTATTACTTATCTTTTAATAATTATAATATCTAATACGTTTAATAATTAGTGCACGCAATTATTAAATATAAATAAACCGATAATTATAAATTAAAAAAGAGATACGAAGTTCTAATATGGAACATCTTAATCAGCAATATATATACTTAATAATAATAATATTAAATTAACTTTTGTTCTGTTTATTATAACATAATTTATATATTTTAATTATAAATGAAAAATTTCTCAATAAAAATCAGATAATTGTTTAATCATAACATAATTAAATAAATTAAATATATGATATTACGATTTTATAAATATATATTTAAAATGTTGATTAAAATATTTTAATATTTATATCAAGAATATATTATGTTCTAAATAGATATGAAACTAATTAAAGATGTAACTTATATTAAAAATATATATTTAAAATTATTAAATTATAAATTGTTTATAATTTTAATATTATTTAGAAATTATTTTAATATGATATTATATAATTATAATTATATTGAAATTAGTTCATTTTGTGATAAAAACGAACGTCAGAATTAACAGAATTTAAATTGATCAAAAATATATACAACTTTATTAATTAAATTAAAATATATATATAATTTGAAAAATAAAATAGACCGTTCATTTTTATTTTGTTGACGAATTAAGAAAAATGTTACATAATTAGAAAAAAAGAATAAAAAAATGAACTATAATTACCTAAATTATAGGCGAAATACGAAATTATGATAGAATATAAAAAAAAAGATTCTATTCTATTTGGCAACAGATTCTTTCCAATGTTTCTTCTTTTACAAAATGTACGTGTTTGAACTGTCAAATTAAGACAATCGAAAAAAAAATTCGTAACTGAGGTGTTACAATGTTGATGTGCCGCGATAAACTAATTTGTTTACTTATCTGCGGCTGGAATATCGGGAACCATTTTTGTCGCCATCTTGAAAAGACAACCGCCATCTTTCGTCCATATGTTCAGGATTCGCGCTGAACACATATAATAATATTATATATATATATATATATATATATATATATATATATATATATATATATATATATATATATATATACGTGCTTGAGCGTTTCTATTCTATTTTTTTCTTTCAATTTCATTTTATTTCATTCGTGTCGCGGTCTTCTTCCTTTTATTCTCATTTTATTCTTTTCTTCTTCTTAACACTAACCTTCGCTTTGTAAGATCATTGTTTACCCCCTCTACAAAATAAAAGAGTTCGCCATATGTTGAAACACTTTTTTTACGTGTCAGGTTCGTATAAGCATTTATGTAAGAAAAGGAGTGATGAACATTTATTACAATTAAATGTAAATTATAATGTATAAATTTATATAATTAATACTTTTATAGTAAGCATTGCGTAAAATTGAAAATATATTTTCATATATAAAGATTGTGGAAGGATTAATTTTATGTACAAAAAGGAAAATTAAAAAAAAAATACTATGTAATTCAAAGTATCTTTATCGTTTTTAAACTTGCAACACAAAAAGCTCAACATAAAAATTTACTATGTAATCGTTATTATTACTAAACATTAAATATATTGAATCGTATTTATTTTAATTCAAAAAAATATATATAAGTGTAGATCCTGCATAAAAGAAGATTTCTCTTATGTTAATAAAAATTATACACATATAAGAAAAATTTAATTCTTCACAGCCCTTTAATATACTTATAGAGGTCTTATTTTTTACTTACTATTTTTACATAAGTAATAATTTTAGAAAATATTGTAACAAAAAAAATACGACACAATAATCGACTAATGAGAAAGTGAAAATTAAAAATTATCAATTAATGCAAAATAATTTAAATTCATTTTCTACAAATTAACATTATTTTATAGATCACAGCTTTTTAATTTTCTTAACACAATTTCATAGATCAAAGTTTATTAATAATTATATAAATATATAACTAAAGCATCAGTTTCTTTTATTTTAAATTAAAAGAAAATCATTAGCAAGAATTGAAAAACGAGATTATTTTGCATTTTATGACCTCGCGAGTTGTTTGTTATATTTTTGTTATAACCATGTACTTTGAATATTTACCAATGTAACTGAAATAAATATTAATTAATCGTTGTTAATTTTACAAAATAATCAAGTCAAGATCCGTTTGCCATTATAACCTCATTATTGATGCGTTTTAAAGTTCATTTTGAAAACACGCTTAATAATTATTCTATTTTATTTTATAATCATAAATAAATTAATCTACATAATTATATATATATATATATATATATATATATATATATATATATATATATATATATATATATATTTATATATATATATATATTTATTTATATATATATATATATATATATATATATATATATATATATATATATATATATATTTAATTTGTGTAATATTTTATTAGTCGAAAATATTTTTTTTTTCAAATAAAATATTAGTTTGCGACATCTGAATAGTCAGATACAAAAGCATATTTCGTTCATGAAAGAGTTAGTTTTTTTAACCATTAATATATATACTTTTGCATGTAATTAATTATAGAACCTTTATGCGTCGTTAATATAAGGGTGATTATTGCATGCTGCCATCGAATATACTTTTATTGTATAACAAAAATATTTTAAGGCAACAAGTGCTTCTGTAACAGGGATAATTAAGCGCTAAAATAAAACGAAACGCGATACATTTTACAAATGAGAGAAAAAAGTATTAAAGCTGACACTCTAAATTTTTAAATTAAAATAAATATATATTTTAACAATTTAAATTGCTCAAATTTATTATAAATAGTCATTTTAGTGCCGACAGTTTTGTTCTAAAAAACTAATTTATTTTTGTATTATCAACTTTATTTTCACTTAGTATTAAATTTGTGACTATGCACTTTCTTGTTTTCACTTTTAATCTGTTTTCATAAATAAAATTAAAAAAAATAATTAATTATAAAAAATCGTATATATATATATATATATATATATATATATATATATATATATATATATATATAACACTGATCAAAAAGTAAAGTGAATTTGTTTATAAAATATAAATTTTTTATTTATTTTTCAAAATAAATTTCATTGTCATCATGGTAATCATCGTCCGATAAAATGAACTTTTGCCAACGCTTTTTCCAGTCTTCGAAACAATCGGAATAGTCTTTTTCCGGCAGACCTTCTTCGATTCGATTTTTATCTCCTCAATCGTGACAAAACGGCTTTTTCGCATTGGCCTTTTGAGTTTGCTTAATTGCCAGAAGTCGCACGGAGCCAAATCAGGCGAATACGGTGGTCGAGTTTTTAGCAAAAAAGTCGCAAAGAAGAAATGCAGTATGACAATGGTGCATTATCGTGGTGAAGGAACCAATAGTTGTAAAAACACGTCTAATTCGAAGATAATTACACCTTTTGACAAACAGATGCTTGGCAAATGTTATAGACAGTCCTACCAATCTAGGAAAAAAATACAATTTACCTGACTTCCTAATGGCCGGGTTTTTAAATGACAATTTCACCTTACTGTTGTATGTATGTATATATATATAAAGAAATTAATGTATTACAATTTTGATATATTAAAAATCAACAATGAAAATTTAAATATTTAACGTTGAATTTAATTGAAAACATCTGGATGAAGATTTTACATAATTCGAATAATAGTAATAACAGAAAGCGCATAGTAATATCAAAAGCCATGAAAATGTAATATTTTAAAATAAAATATATTATTTATAAAATTAACAGGTAAATATCGAACGCCTTCATCGATGACCCGTGGAAATTCGAGAGCGTGCAAAACCTATTTATTTATACATTATAATCTTTGTATAAATAAAATAATTTATATTGTTAATTAGAATTCTATTCATTAATTACTTCATTAAAACAATATATCGTTAATAATGTTATTATTAAAATATAAATATAATAAAAATAGGAAACGTATTTGACCTAAATGTCCGCAATAGATATAAAATAGATTTCACGCGTGCACGTAAATTATAAAATATTATAATATATATATATATATATATATATATATATATAATATGAAATAAAACAGATAAGTCTTGTGACAACATGTGTAACATTTTTTTGCTTATTTGATTTTTTTACAGATCATGGGTTACAGCATTATACGTGTACATATGTGCAAGGGAGCATTTAGAAATATTTTCATGTTTATTTTATATTATTTTACTGATTAATGGAGTTTTCAGAAGTATTCAATAAAAACTGTATATTTCATATACCTTAAAAATACTAACATAACCTTTTCGAATCGAAGAGAAAATTTAATAATTATTAAGTGGTCTTTTTCGTTTCATATTTATATGATTAAACAATAAAATATATTTAATTCATATTGTGGAATATTGTAGAAATTAAATAGTATTAAAAATGATTATAAGATAAAAATGAGAAAAAAAATTGTACCAAAGATGATCGATTTATCTATGAACTTTTGTTTAAAAATATACAAAGCTTTTTTCCATTGTAATTATGTTTTTTTTAAATAGTAGTTTATTCACTAAATTCTATATTTCACTAAATTCTATAATTCACTAAATTCTATATTTATAATTAGAGTATGTTTTAAAAATCTATAAATGACAATTTTCTATATATTATTCTTTTTATGCTATGAATCATTGAAAATCTTGATCTTCCTCAAGAACTTCTTTCAGCTATTTCTATCTTTAATTCTTTATATTTTCTCAATTTTCATTTTTTGTATCACCTTATTCATTATTTTTTTTATATATCTTTCGATCTTTTTATATATGCAATTTACGAATTCACTGAAGAATTTTCGATTTCTTCACTTTTTAGACATGATCTATGTAATTGAGTTTCTATGTTTTAATTAAAAAAAAAAAAATGGTTTTCCCAAAACAAATATTAAAATTTCATATTTCAACTATAAATATCAAAGAGATATGTTCTGAAATATCTTAAATAAATCTTTTTCTTAATAAAAAAAGAAACATATAAAAATCGTAACAAATAAATAGTCATCGAATCCGTATTATTACATAATAAATGTTGACTAAATTATTTTTTTTTCAGTACAGCCGTGTTTTGTTTCTGCGTTTCACCGAGTTATGTTAAATCACAAAAAGAATACGTCACAGTTAAACTTATATCAGTTAACGCCGGTTTTTGCTGAATAAAAATAACCTGAGGGTTCAACAGACACATGTCACCGGCTAATGGCGTCAAATATGGAATCGTTGATATTTTTTTTCTTTATTTATTTATTTCATCGTGCCTTCATATTTTAACATTTTTTCAGTACTTTTCTATTTGCTCTTCGAGGTTTTCTTCGATATTTTTTTACGTTACTGATTTATTTTCATATGTGTATATATATTTTTTTGCGCGTCAATCTTTTACGAGCACTCATAGAAAGTTAAACGAGAAGATTATTTGAATTTAATATTTTATTATGATGTTAATATTTTTTATTTTATTATTAACAATTTTACGGTAATATCAATCGAACCTTAACATAAATAATTTAATAAAATTTTCTAAATTCATGAAAAAATATTGAAATCTATTTACCCTCTATGACCTCATTATATTATATATAGTCAATTTGTTTCTTAATAAATAAATAAAATAGAATTAAAAAACAATATTAACTATGCGAAATATTAGAAAGTAAAGATAAATTTACACTTTTTAATCTTAATTTTGATGAGTATGAAAGCTCTTGTATGACATGAGTAAATAAAATGAACAACTGTTTTTAATTACGAAGTACAAAGTTCATAATATTAATAAATAAGTGCATCTCGATGTTAAAGATGTGTTTTATAAATTCTTGACTACAATATAATATTTATATAAATTATTATTTTTACTATATCACAATTAAGGATTATTTTAAACAAATGTATTTTTTAATTAATAAGCGAGTGACGGACTAAATTCTCGACCTTTCAAAAAGGAAGGCTAAAACAATTTACAGTAAAATAAATCTTGAGTGTCGCATTACGACTGACATTTTGTGTTTTTGTACCCCTTTTCTAATCGTATTTTTATTATTTTTCAACACAATTCAACCCTTGGGTCGAGAAAGAGCGTCAAAAACCAAAACATAATTATTTTTTAAGATGCGTCGTTTGACGTCGAAAAAAAAGAAGATTATAGAAAGATTTTAAAAATAATAATAATCAAAATCGGTTTCGACAATTAAAAAATATGAATGGAATTTTAGAAAATGCTTTAGAAAAGATCATGTGTCAAATCCTTTGCATGATAAGCAATAATTATTAATTATTAATATTTGATAAACATGTTATGCTTATTTGCAATTCATTACTTTAAAGATAATATGAAATAGAAAATTCGATTAAACTTAATGGGGTTAAAAGATCATTTGATAACTTCATTAACGATAAATCATCAATAATGAAAATAATTTGTTGCATTACTATTTCAATTGTTCTGTTAGTAAAAAAAATATGTTTACATATAATGATTTATATTATTTAATGAACTTTCTTGTATAAAAAATAATTTATTTTATATATGCTTAATTTTCTTTCTGAAAAGATAATTCATGAATGAAAGCTGTTATTTATTCATATATATATATATATATATATATATATATATATATATATATATATATATATATATATATATATATATATAATTGATATTAATGATTTCTATGAGAAAAATATTGTAATATTTTTCCACTTTTGTCTATACTTTTTATTGTCAATTAATTTAATTTTTTATAGAATTAAAAATTCAAATTATATATCGCTGATTTAAGATTTAGTAATATTCAATAAAAATAATATATCAAAGGAGGCAACATAAATATGTCAGTATCTAAAATAAATATTTATAATGAAGAGTTTTAAATATATTATTATAATATAATTATTTATCTATAAGAAATTGTGAGTTTAATCTACTTAATATTATTTTCATATAATTATTTCCATTTTTAATTTATAAATGATTTCAATATTTTAACTATTGTTGAAGGTAAAAGTATATGAAAATTATTTTAATATTTTAAAACTGACAAATTGACTTTGTTAAAAAAATTGACTCTCTGCAATAAATACATTCTTAATTATAAGTTTAATAATTTATTATAGAATTATAATAAATAAAATATAAATAAAAAAAATGTAAGCATTATTTGAATAATAATTATTTAAAAAAAATCCGTAATTATAAATAAAACTATTTTTATTTTGAATTCATGTAAAAAACTTGCGTAAAAAAGCTTCAGATCGTCTAATTAAATTCTGAAAATCGAATTAAATTATTGAAAATGACACAAAATCCAAGCTATATTATAAAATTGATACAGAATTATACTTATTTACTAATCGATAATAAATATGAATAATGATATTAACACAAAAAAAAACAAAATTGCTGATAGTGACATTTGAAAATAATAATATTTCTTTTTGTATGAAATTCAACACGTGTTGAGAATCTTAGAAAATATTCGATTAATGATTAATTGCAAAATCGGCATTGGAAGTGATGGGTATATAAGGTAAGGAACTTGAATGTGCTAATCAGACTCCGCCTGGTTAGGAGATTGGCCAGTGGAGCATCTCCAATCATGAAGTTCCTTTTCATGATATTTGCGCTGGGTTTGTGTTAAATTATACTATTTTAATATCATAATTAATAATATATTAACTAATTAATATAAATATTTTTTTAATACATATAGTCGCAGTGACTTTAGCCAATGAAGGAAAAATAAAGTTGCAACATCAGACATCCCATGAAAAACCACGTAAGCATTACTTTAATTAATCCTAAAAACTATTTTGAATATAAAATATAATAATATATACATTTATTTTTTTAAGAAATCGAAGTGCAAGGAAATATTGGAAATGGAGGTGGATCCCAGCAAAATATACAAGGACAAAGTAATATATATATATATATATATATATATATATATATATATATATATATATATACATTTTATAATGTTCTTCTTTGCATACATTTAAATTGTTAAATTAATTTCAGTTTCACAAGTCGGAGTTGGTAAACAACAAGGACCCAGTAGCAATGTTGCCACCTACGGTAAATTTATAAATTTGAAATTACTTTTTTTTATATAGTAACAGTAGAATGCAATAATTTTAATAATGTGTTAATGCAATTAAGTTTGGCAACCGAAGAAACTCTACTCATACAATGTTCAGATGAGAACTCTGACTGCGATGACAACGAACGATAAAGCCATGTCCAGTAAATGGGCCGGCGTTGAATTCAGAGCAAAATTGGTCCTTTATGGATTAGGAAATGAAAAACTTCGCGGTAAAATCAGCAATTTCGTGTATGGACATCTTCATCAAGAACTTCCTGCTGGTTGGGAAGCTGAATTACCTGTAAATAGAAAATTTTTGATAATAATTTATAATCACAATAAAAAGATATATTATTTTTAATATGAAATTGTCTCTCTAGAAATTGGATTATAAACCATATCCAGGTATGGATAGAACCTTTGAAGTTGTATTTAGAGGAGGATTGATGAAAGAAGTCATTGTACCTAATGATATAACACTCGAACAAGAGAATATACTTAAGGGTATATTAAGTGGTCTCCAATACGATGTATATGTACGTAATTTGGACGAATATTCCGATAAAGGTGTTTATAAAAAAATGGAAAGCGAAATTACTGGCAAATGTGAAGTAAGTGTACAAATTATATGGAAAAATAATCAAGAAAAATTTTTGTAATTCATGATGATCAATTATAATTTCAGACCATGTATTCAACTAACCTCTTACCTTTGGATATGCTTCAAAATAATCCCCATCTTGCTCCATTCGTTGATATTAATTTTATTACCAAAAAAAACAAAAATAGATATATCGATATCGTAAGAACTAAAAACTTTAAGAATTGTCAAAGACGTATCGCTTATCACTCCGGTGCTCCCGAAGGTTCCAATTGGGAAAATCCCGCAGGAGATTTCCTCGGAGTAAATTAATTAATTTATAGTAATTATAAAGTTATTTTTCGTAATATGAATTAATTTAATGCATTTTATTATTTTAGAGAAGCACTGTCTCCCGTATTATTGCTGACCTCTTTAATAACACAATTTATTCTTCATATACTACCGATCAAATTAAAGGCAGTCCCATCAATGATGTAGATGACATGACCATGGTCATGAACAGTGCAAACATGACATTGGTCAGTGTTGTAGATTCAAACAATCCTCCAGAACCTCCAAAAAATACTCGTTCAGCAGGCGATCTCATATACAGAATTCAAAAGGGAAATAAACAACCACGAACACAACAAAAAAATATAAGCGGTGATAAAAGCGAGGAACATCAAAATTCAATTCGAAGAGATAACCCTAAACATCACCAACAACCAAAAATTCGTACCCGCAGGTAATGCAATGTTTTATAATCGATTTTAATCACTATTATTTATTTTTAACATTTTATTAACTTCATTCGTTTATTTTTTATATAAATAGATCAATTGTTCCAAATTTAAAAGTCGAGAATTTTAAGAAACAATTGGAAAACAATGCTAATGGTGAACAAAATTTAGGAAATAATAACCAATTCATCCAAAAACAGTTTAACAAAGGTTTCAGTTCTAGTTCTAGCTCTAGTTCTAGTTCAAGTTCAAGTTCATCATCATGCGAAGATGAATCTGATATTACTTTCAATACATGGCTTCCTTTGCCTGGTATGGAATTAGCTCCGGGACAAATGATTGGAGAAAATCCAATTCGTAAAACACCACAAGAATTAGTCAAATATATACGTGAAGTTGCTGCAGAATTTCAATCACAAAATACAATGCCTCAGAAAGATACATTAAGTAAAGTCAATAACTTTATTTCTTGGTTGGGAAGTATGGATCGCAAAGATTTTGATGAAATGTCTCAATTGTTGAAACCTCATCAACCACATAAAAATAATAAAGTTGATGAATATGCATGGAGGATATACTTAGAATCTGTAGCACAAGCAGGAACTAATCCCGCATTCAAACATATTAAAGATTTGATTTTACAGAAAATGATGTCTCCAAATAGAGCAGCTAGATTAGTTGCAGTTATGCCTATGACAATACGTACTCCAATAAAGCAAGTTCTTCTTGAATTTTTCAACTTGGCAGTGGATAAAGAAATAGAAAATTTATATCCTCTTAATAACACTCTTTTGTTGGCATCTACAACTCTCATCAACAAAGCACATGTAAATAATCGTTCAGCACATGATTATTATCCAACTCATATGTATGGCAGATTTTTACCAGAGAAAGATCAAATCGTCACTGAAAATATCCTTCCTGTTTTATCCAAAAAATTAAATTCGGCTATTCAAGCTGGTGACAAACAACGTGTACAAGTATACATAAGAGCTATTGGTAATCTTGGACACCCTGCTATTTTAGATGTTTTCTTACCATATATTAATGGAAGAGTTCGAGCTAGTAATTACCAACGTATGTCTATGGTTATGGCATTGGATAGATTAGCTAATTTACATCCACATGTAGCTCGTTATGTCTTATATAATATCTACAGCAAGAAAAGAGACGTTTATGAAGTAAGAGTAGCTGCTATTTTTGAACTTTTAAGATCACATCCTACATTACACATGCTTCAACAAATGGCACGTGGAACTCATGATGATCCAAGCATGCAAGTCCGTTCAACGATCAAAACTGCTATTGAACATGCAGCTCGTTTGGATTCTAGAGAACCTAGATTTGAAAGATTGTAAGTATATTGTCGTAAAAATAAAAAAGATATATTTCATTTTAAAAAAATACATATTATTTAATTTAGATCGAAATATGCTAAATCAGCAAGAAGAATGTTATCTGATGAAAACTATGGTTTCAAATATTCTGCTGCACACCTCGATTATTATTTCTCTAAAAACTTAGATGTCGGACATTTACAAACTATTGGCCTTATTGGAAGCGAAGACAGCATACTTCATAAATATTTCTATTACTATTCTAGAACTAAATATGGAGGATGGTTAAACCCTAAATTGGTAAATTCTTATTTAAATCCGTAGCATATGCACACACATGCGCACATTCATATAATTTAATGTTTTTTTTCTAATCAGGTTGAATTTAGTGTTTCAAGTATTAGTAAATTGGTTAATAGTACCAAAAACCATTTAGTTCAAACCTTATTAAATGCAAGTGGCGTTAAAATTGAAGATTTGAGTAATGGAAACGGTGGTAATATTAACGATGTCCAAGAAGAACTTGATGGAAATTTAATAGTGCGAGTATTGAATCAGGAACGTATTTTCACATTTGATGAAAACAAAATTAATATTCTACAAAATAACATTTATTCACTTATACAAGAGCTCAATAAGGGAACCGAATATGATTACATTTCGTTCTCAGACTCAGAAATCATCGATATTGGTTTTCCAACAATCACTGGTCTGTTTTACATTTCAAGAACAAGATCTCCATTATATGTTCAAATTCAAGCCAACGCAAAATCTAACTCTGGTGATAAAAAAGGTCCAAAAATACCAGAATTAATTAATGTTTCTGCTGGTCTTCAATTCGTATGGGCTCGTGATGTCGATTTAAGGGTCGGTTTTTACTGTCCAATGGGAGAGAGATATATGATGTCTGGAGTATTAACTAAACAACAACTTAACATTCCAATACACATGGATCTTAGTGTTGATCTTTCAAATTCTAAATTCTCAGTGGAAATTTCACCACTTAAACCTAAAGAAGAAACTTTGATATTACAACGTAGTATGAATACTTACACTACATACCACGATAGATCATCAATGACAGTTCCTTCCCTAAATAAAAACACACATTTCATTAGATCAACGGAACCAAAATATAATATCGATAGAGTTTTCGGTAAAACTTCAGTCGGTATGGCATTCCATGTTAAAGCAGTTTATAATAAACAATGGCCAAAATATGAGCCATTGCGAGATATTGTTCAAGAAAACTGGATCCGTATGCTTTATCCTGAATTGAAAAATAAACAATCACATGGTGAATTATCAGTCAAATACGACCCTCAACAATCTTCAAACGAAAAATTAATGTTGACCATGTATTTCAGTGAGTATTTACAAATATAAATATATTCATATAAATAAAAAGAGAATATTTTAATAAAAATATTTTTTTCAGATTCATTCAAATCACAACAACCTGAAGGAAAATGGATACCATCAAATGTTATCGTACAGTCCATTGTTATTGATCCGAAATCCAGTAGTCAATCACGTTCTCAACAATTAGGTCAAATCGGTTTAACTGGAATTGGTGGAGGTCAAGCTAAAACAATTGATGTAAGCTTGGAATTCTATGGAAAAACTCCAGCTCAATATGTTGCCACTATTATTAATTGCAAAAATCCAAGAAATCAAGAAAGAAGAATAATTATGTACTACAATCATAATAATGCTGCAGCACAACAATTCCAATTGCTCACTGTCATGTCTCACCGCGATTCCACTGTTCCAAAATTGGATTATAAAACAGTTTTGGAATCCCAAATACATAGAACGTTCGACATGATGTTGAAATATGGAAAACAAATTGTTGGTGGAACAGAAATTTATTTAGATGGTCAAATGCAAAGAACCGAAGGCAGAAAAAATTACTTACGTAATACTCAATTAGGTAACTTGTGTGAAAATCAAATACAAGGCGGAAATTATTTAAGCCCCTCTTGCGAATATGCAATTTACGAAGCAAGTATAATGGATTATTTGAATGTGCTTGTTCAATATAAAAACGTTGGTGATCGTACCAAGCAATTGGTTAGCAAAGCCTATAATTTGTTCAGATATTACTATTATTATAATATTAGAGAAGATTGGTTCAATTTGGATCAAAGACCGGGACAAATAACATTGGAAGCAAAATTCGATGATGATATGAGAGGAGTAAATTGTCAAATTAACAGTCCTGCTGTAAAAATCTATTTCACCAAAGTAAATGTAAATCGTTGGTTTAAACATCTTTGTGGAATGAGACTTACTGAATCTGTAACAGAACAAGTTACCAATGGTCATGTTACTAATAGTCAAGTTCCTGAAAATAAACGTCGTAAGTATCATTATAAACATATTTTAATTACGTGTGATTATTTTCAATTTTTAATCAAAATACAATTTATTATTATAGCTACTTGCGATATTAATGGTAAAGAAATTACCAGTTTCTCAAATACCAAATATACCTATCAAATTGAAGATTGTTGGCATGTAGCTTTGCAAAATGGAATTGAAGGAAAAAATCGCTATATTCTCGTGCTTGTTAGAGGAAATAATGGTTATAAAGATGTTAAGGTTATTCATAAGTAAGTTGATTCGTAAATATATTTAATTATTGTAAAATGAAATATATATAAATATTATTTTGTTTTTTTTTTAGATCGCAGGATGGAGATGACTTAGTGTTGATATATGAGAATGGCAAAGTTCTTGCTAATAATAACATAATTAAAGTAGGCAAAAAAGTAATTGATGTATTTAATGCTGCTCAAACAAGATCATTAGTACAAGTGAACTTAGTTGGCGATAATTTGCAAATCTATTTTGGATATGAAAAAGTGACTGTTACAACAGATAGACAAAGAATTTTGATCTCAGTTGGCGACTATCATCGCAATACTACCTCAGGTCTTTGTGGTACAAACTCTGGAATTCCAAAATACGACTTATTAACAGCAAAGAAGTGTTATATTCACGATAAATATTTATATGGAGTTTCATGGATTGTTAATCCTGAAGGATCAACTTGTAGCCCAAATGTCAAGGAATTAGCAAAACAAGTACAACAAGCTCCTTGCCAATCTGAAGCAAGTACTTTACCAGCTACAATCACTCCACCAGTCCCAATTACTCCACCAATCCCAATTACTCCACCAACCCCAACAAATATTAACAAGACTAGTGAAAAACCAATCACGTTATCATCAACAACAATGAGACCGAAGAGAGTTCATGACACACTTGGTGATTGTGACCTGTACTATAAATACCAGAGTTATGAAGACGAAGGAGAACTTTGTATTTCAACGGAAAAATTAGCTGGATGTAGCAATAAATGTACTAAATTGAATATTAAAGAAGTTGAAGTAAGTTCTAACAATTAAATTTTAAGTTTTTTCTTAATCTAAAAAAGAATAAATTTTAATTGATTTTTTTCCATTTTAGCAAAATGTAGTCTGTCAACCGACAACAAACCAAGAGTTCCAAACATTTGTGAAAAACATTATATCCAGCAAAAGCAATAAACCAGACTTCAGCAAATACGAAAAGAAACAGTCCTACTTTAATATTCCTGAAAGATGCGAATAAGAATATTAATTCAAAAAATCTTTATTTGACCATGGCAAACGTCTATGTTATATGTGATTATGTTTTTATAAATTATATTTAATTTAAAATAGTTATGTCTTTAGAAATGTTTAACAAATTTTATTGAATTAATACAATTTAAAATAAAAAATATTTATTTCTCATTATAAAAAGGTTTTTTTATAATCAAATGAACACAATTCATTAAAATGAAAACTAAAATTATAAATCATTCAAAATATAAATATTATTTCATACTAAATACAATACAATTCTTAAACATAATTGAATTTAAAATATGATTTGATTGTAATTTTTCTATGCAAAATAATAACATAATTATTATCCAAAAACATATGGCAATGATTTAATATATAATAAAACTTTTCATTAAAAAAATATTAAATTTATATTTTTTTAAAAGATCGATAATAAAATTCTTTCAAAAATAATATGATATATTCGTCACAGATAAGGAATGATTTGATTTTTATAACGAGAAAATTTATATTTCATTAAAAATTATAAAAATATATACATATATTAAAAGTTATTCTTTTTGCAATAATTTTCTGAATTTGCCATACAAATCAACATTGTTTGTTAAAAGTGAAAAAGCAAATGTCTTTTGTAAAAATGAAAAAATACCTATCGTGTCTTAATAAGACCAATTTAATATGAATATTATTTATATATCACAACTGAGCAATATTGTAATAAAAATTAAATAAAAGCAATATTCACTTATAAGTAATATACTCAAGTGTTCAATTTAAGAGGAATGGATGGGATGATGATGAAATTAATTATTTAAATTAGTAACGATTTCTCATATTATCAAATCGGCAACGATGATCATCTGTTACCTGAATAAATGTCTCTCAACTGGAGACATCTATCATGGAGCATAGATGTTACCTGTCAAGGTTTCTTCATTTGATTTTAATATAAATATTAGAATTGCAAAACTGAAGCATTTTTCAACTATTTACAGATCCAAGTATCTTTGTCAAATATGAAACAATTCATAAAAACAAATATGAATATATTAAAAAATCCGTTCAAGTGATGAAAAAAGTAGAGAACAATGGGAGTCTTTAATACATGTATATCCATTTACGTCAATTGTTAAGTAAAGTGTTCCACGACCAATCCTACAACAGGATAATACTTTTGTTGTTAAACGAGATATTCCTAAATACACACATGTTCATATGTATGGCAACGACACAGGATTAGTTTTTAAATCAGAAACTATATCCGATGAACACGAAAATCCATATAATTATTGGTTGCCAATTAGGGATAATATCTTAGATATGTTAAACATGATGGAAAGGAAACAACTAAATTATTATAATTATATTTTACAGTACAATCCTGCTAAATCCTTGACAAATACAATTAATTTAGAATTTGCATGTAAGTTAAATAAAAATCAATAAATATGAAATTCGATATATAATAATAAAAACTATTATATAATTTTAGATTCAACATAACTGACTTATCTTTCTTTAAAATAAATATTTGATAGAAACATTAAACGTGCTTCAATTAATGTCGAGAATAAATGGCGATGATTTATATTTTAGAGAAATACTTTTGTTGGTTGGATTTTAGAGTGAAAAGAAGGTTAAATATGGTACATCTGTTAATTTTTATACTTTTCCAATCACAGATGGCAGCTATACAAATTCACCAAACGCTCAAATAAATTATACAAATGTACCAATCACTAATTCTGTCATAAAAGCCATATTAAATAGACGTCCTGATGTATTTCCAACTAGACGTGTGTTACAAGAATATTTCGGTCCACAATATTATCGTAAGTATAAAAAAACCAATAATATGAAAGTAATACTTTTGAATAAATATTGACAGCATTTTTTTTCTCTTTTGTTATAGCGACTTGTAATATAAATGTGAATAATATATTGACATTTGCCAATGTCACATATAATTATAGAATGAAAGAATGTAGTCATATTGTTGCATCGAACGAATTCAATAATATTAATTATGATTTAAACAGAAACGAATCCTTAGTGAATTTATTATTCAAATTCGTATAAAGCAGAATAATGATAATAAATATTGGTTAATATATATATATATATATATATATATATATATATATATATATATATATATATATATATATATATATATATATATATATATATATATATATATATATATATACATATTTTTTTGTTAAATTGTATATATTACAATGTAAATATTTTTATAACTTTAAATAACTAGCAAATGCAATGCTGTCAACATTAATGGAAAGATTGAGAACATCAAAATAAACGAATTTTATTACGATATTAGCAAGGGTGAAATAGTGTGCAAAATGTTTAACATTGAAAATAAATATTATATTATAAGTTTTGAAAATACCAAATTACATATGGTAACGAATGGAAAATCATTCTCAATTTACCCATCGGTAGAATTTTACGGTTCCACTATGGGTTTATGTGGAACGATGAAAGGAGAAGCGAGTCATGATTTGGTTACTCTTCAAAATTGCTACGTTCAAAGTCATGAATATTATGCAGCATTATGGGCCCAGACTAAAGCTAATTGTGATTCAGAAACGGTGGAACTTCAACAACGAGCTCGTAAAACCATATGTGTTTCTAGGCAATGGTTACCGCCACATATCTCAAATTCTTTCTCAAGAACACTTAACCCATACAATAACTAACAAAACAAAAAAGAAATGAAAACTGTCCATTGAAACTGCAATATATTTATTATTTTAATATTTATTGTTAAAATATAATTATAATTCATTAAGCTATTCAATAGCAAATCTATATTTACATTTCATTTCATGCAACCAAAATGAAAGTAAAAATGCTATTTTTAAAAGTATTTTCATATTCAATTTAATATCAAGTAGCTTTTGAATAAAAAATATTAAAAATAATCCACTTTGTACTCCTGTTATTCATTAAAAATTTTTGTTATTTTAAGTCAGATATTAATGTAAAAACCATAAAAGTTATCTGAAATTTACTAAACCCACTCGTTAAATTAGAATGTTGAATAAAGAATATTGTTTTTGAATTTTAAGAGATATCGAAATGGACGAGTGGTTAAATTTACTTATTTTCGAAATCCGAGTTATCATCATGAAATAGACCATGAAACCTATGGAACAATACGTCAAAATGTTGTAATAATATGAATAAACTTTTTTTTTGGTAGCACCATTACTTGGTTCAAAAAGTCACGTAATGAAATTATTTATATTATCGACATAATTATCGATATGTTGAAAACAAAAACATCTGATCTTATCGTGGAAAAATATGAAACTCAGCAAACGGAACTGTACTATATAAGACCCAAGAAAATGGAATCATGCTCAGAATTCGTTTTG
Organism: Leptonema lineaticorne; assembly: GCA_024500535.1. Taxonomy (NCBI): domain Eukaryota; kingdom Metazoa; phylum Arthropoda; class Insecta; order Trichoptera; family Hydropsychidae; genus Leptonema; species Leptonema lineaticorne. The sequence continues at coordinate 8,420,811 of JANIJI010000006.1, read as the reverse complement.
ACAAAATACATAAGAAGTTTCTAATTATGAAGACGTTTTACATATTCACAACATTTGGTAAATATTTTTAATTAATCAAATTTATAACAAAAATTCGTGATACTTTCAACACTAAATTTTAATGGATATTTCAGCGTGGTTAATTTATGTAGATTGTTACATAGTTGAAAAACCAAGTTTTGTATATAATCAAAATAATACTGGTTCAGGTAAAATTCAAAAGTATATTTTATTTAAAATTATTTTCAATTTAAATTATAAAAAAAAATACCATTAGTGGAAGTGAACAAAGAAAAGGAAGTGAAATCATTAAGCAATCCTCTAAATGAATTTGAATCCGTTGAAGGAGTTTACCCAATTTTAAGACTGGAATTAATCAGTTATTTATTATTAAATGGAGAAATCGATCGATCACTGACAAAACCGACCAATGCTTATGGAAAATATGATGAAGACGATTGTCGCGTAAAAAAACATGTGCAGGTTTTTAAAGGTACAAATCAAAGTTGTATTTCAAATACACCGTTACCAGCGTGTCAGAAAATTTGTAAAAAATATTACATGCAATTTCTACCAGTAAGTATATTTCTTTATTTTTATTAAACAGCGTATTAATAATAATTAACAATATAATTCGATTATTTGCTTTAGACCGACGTACACTGCGAATCACCGACAAATACCGTTTTTGCTGATCTAGTAAACCGTTTGCTTGATGGTGAAAAAATTAATTTAAATGAAGAAGTGTATCCAATGACTAATACAATACTTTATGAAGGACCGACCTTATGCAAAAATTAAATGTTATTTCTCGTTTTAACACTAAATGTATTCAGAAATAGTTTAAAATACGCTGTTGTTCATTAAAAGAAAAATTTCAATTTGATAATTTTTACTACACACGCACACACACACATATTTTCTACATATTTATAAATTTTAAAAGAATAAATTGTTTGAAAGGTGGAGAAAAAATAAAGTATAATAATGATGTACAAACAATACAACTTCAAAATTTATTAAAAGTAAATCAAATATGTATATAATAAATGGACGACAGTTCTTTATGAGTTAATCCAATTTTATGCCTTATATAACATCAATAATTTAAAATAATTATTAACGACATATTAATTATACAAGATTAAATAAAAAATATAGTATATAATAATGTAGAAAATATAGTATATAATATACCTTTTATCGACATATTGATAATATAAGTATTGAAAATAACAGGAGCACAACAATATTTTTTTACATGATTTACTAATTAAAAAACAATATTGGAAAAACTAATTAGTAGACTTTTGTTGTTATTGAAGCATATCTGAAACTATTGAAAAAAACTTTTTTCTTTAAAAGAGAAAATATTGCTTAGTTTTATTTTTTATATTAAATTATTAATTGTGAATTTAAATTTATTTCTTCAATATAATCATGTATGATTATATGAATTAAGAATATAATTAAAGATTGTAGAAAATCAACAATTTGAATGTATAGAATGTTATATACATATAAATATTATAAGAATATTGCAATTATAATAAATCACGTAGACATTTTGTTTACATAATGGTTTTCTCAATTATGATAAACAATAATTAATATTTTATAATCATTAATCATATATGGTAAATGATAAAATATTCGATGTTTTTATTAAAACTATCGATTTAGCACAATCCAATACTATAAAAAGGCATTGGCAAGAAAATGTACTCAGTTATTATCTGGTCGTACGGTACAGCTGTTTTCATTATGAGGATACACTTCATTTTACTATTTCTTGGTAAATATGTGCAAAGTTCATATATAAGTGATAATCATGTAGAAAAAGAAATTGTTGAATAAAATTTCTAAAATCCATTTAATTTGTAGTATACACATTTTCAGTAACGACTTTCGTCAGAGGTAACGATGTTAAAAAATCGAACCCTAACATATTGAAAGGCAATTTTGAACAAGGATCTCCAAATATTAATGGTAAATTTTTCAAACAATTATATATATATATATATATATATATATATATATATATATATAAAATTCATCTTTATCTTTAGCTGCCAAAAATATCATCTACACTTATGAAATTGATTCCCGTACATTGACCGCCCTCGGTATTACTGGAGGTGGTCAATATGCAAAAAGCAAATGGGCCGGAGTCCAAATCAAAGGACTTCTGAACTTAAATCGGATTTCACAAAATCGCGTGATCGGTAAACTTGAAAAAGTAGAATACGGACAAATTCACCATGATTTACCAAACGGCTGGTTCGGACCGATGCCGAAGGTAAAAATTCAATTTTTCATTGGAAGCATTCATAGTTTTCGTACAAAATTTTCAATTCAATAACCGTTACAATAATTTTAGGAAATTACATATGAGAAATATCATGAAATGGAACGTCCATTCGAAATTATTATCGACGATGAAGGTTTGGTGAAGAATCTTTTAGTATATAAATATACAAAGGTGCCAGAAGAGAATTTGATAAAGGGTCTCGTGAGTACTTTACAATACGACACCAGCGACAGGAATATGGTCGACAAACGCAACAATTTCTACGACGAAAAGCGAGGAGGTGGAACTTTCCGTAAGATGGAAATGGACGTCACCGGCGAATGCGACGTAAGACACATTTTTTTTATTTTTTTTTATCATTAACCAAATGCGCAATGGAATTATAAAACATCTTCCCACTTCAGACTCTGTATTCCATTTCGATGTTACCTCATAAAGAATTTTTGGGAAATCCTCGATTGGCTCCATTGGTGCAACCGCATAATCTAACTCAAGAGAATAAAGATAGATACGTGAACGTCATTAAAACTAAAGATTTTCGCCAATGCAATAAGCGACTTGCGTACACATCCGGAGTTCTTAAAGGAGTAGAGTGGGAAGACACCACGAAAGTGGAAAACAACTTTATGCAGGTAAACTTCAAATATTTTTGATTGGACAATGGATGCATTATAAAATGGTAAAAATAACAAGCTATTATATTTTAGAGAAGCTTATATCAACGCATCGTTGTGGACCGATCTGACTTCACGATCCATTCGGCCTGCCTTACTGATCGCGTTTATGGAAAGCCAATGTTGTATGACGAGAAAGGAATCGTTATCAGCAGTGTGAATTTGACATTAATTGCAATGAGAGAAACTTCGGAACATCTTCCGGGTCCAAATCCTTCTCGAAATGGTGGAAATCTTATGTATAGAATTAACAAGATTCCTGATGAAGACTTAAAAGACGTTAGTGATAAATCGAAACATGGTGAAGTGAAAAGCAGAACTCGAAGGTATGAATAAAATCTAATGTTGTTCGAAAATTAAACAAATATATGTTGATATATCTATGATAAATGATTTTAAATATTTCGTGCCAAACAAACTAATTGTTTTTTTTTACTTCTGTAGATCAGTACATCCTAAAGACGATCAAGATTTCGATAACAAATCAGAACATGGTAATCCAGGTCATGTACATAAAGTAAATGGAAGAATAGTTCACCATCAACATGATAATGAACTCGGTCAAGAATTTGCATTTAGGCATGGACTTGGACACACAAAAGAACTTAGATTTGGACATGATCATGGACATGGACAGGGAATTGGACATGGGCATGGACATGGACAAGGAATTGGACTTGGACATGGGCACGGACATGGACAAGGAATTGGACTTGGACATGGAATTGGACATGGACAAGGAATTGGACTTGGACATGGAATTGGACATGGACAAGGAATTGGACATGGACAAGGACTTGGATTTGGACATGAGCATAGACATGGACAAGGACTTGGATTTAGACATGGACTGGGAATTGGACATGGTTTTGAACACGTACAAGAACAAGGCTCTGTACACAGACAACCAGATAATAGTCAATCACGATATCGCCAAACTACTAATAAACAATCGGGTTCTGAACAATTCAGTCATAGACAAGGATTTTCGGATTACAAATTACATAAACACCATTATCCAAAATTTTCAAAATATGGAAACATAAACTCACACATCGACGAAAACGAATTGCCTTCGACTTCCGTATGGTCTAGCTCTGAAAGCGATGACAGATGGGATGAAATTCCCGCTGAAAACGAACTCGTCACTAATCTTCTGTACATGGATTCCATAACTCATAACAAACAACAACCAATTCAAGTTGAAACTGTATACAATATAGCCATGCAAATTGCACAAGAACTTCGTCATCCCGACGTTATGTATGAAGTTGATACCGTTAGCAAACTGCAAATTCTTGTCGACAGTATAGCTCAAATGGATTCTCATTACTTGCGACAAACTACCGATAAACTCTGCAACTGGAATAATGTCATCACCATTACAGCGTGGAAACTGTACCGAGATGCTCTTCCGTTAACTGGAACCAGTGCGGCTCTCAACGAAATTAAACACATTATCCAAACCAAGAAAGTACGTGGCGAAGAGGCTGCCGAACTAGTTGCCGTTCTTCCAAAAACACTTCGTTATCCCACAGAAAAACTAATAAATGATCTCATTGAATTTGCCGAAACTGATGTGGTGAATACAAACCGATATTTAAATTCCACGATTTGGTTGACAGTCACATCTCTGATTAATATGGTCAGTGTCAACAAAGACGTCGCACACAAATATTATCCCACACATATGTTTGGACGTATGGTACCTAAAAATTCTTCATTGGTTTCGCATGCAATGTCAATAATTCAACCCAAACTTGATATTGCCATATCGAATGGCGATTCACAAAAGGCTCAAGTTTACATAAAAGCTTTGGGCAATTTGGGACATCCGAACATATTATCAGTTTTCACTCCATATCTAGAAGGAACTCGACGTACATCTTTATTTTTGCGCGTATATATGGTACGCAATCTGAACCGAGTTGCTGCACACTATCCAGAGAAAATTAGAAATGTTTTATTTAGCATTTATATGAACAATGGTGACGATTTCGAGGTGCGCGTGGCTGCAGTTTTCAAATTAATGAGAGCGAAACCATCGATCACCATGTTGATGCAAATGGCCGAAGCGACACACAAAGACACCAGCGAAAATGTACGAGCAGCGATAATTTCCGCCATAAGATACACGGCTCGCATGAAGAAATCTGGATGCGATAAAACGTAACGAGAATTATGTTCAATAAATATTAATAATGTTAAAAACACAGCCTAATATGTTAATTTTTAATTTAGAGTGGACGCTGCTCGCACTGTTTCCCATAGACTGAACAAAATGAACTACGGTCTGAAATATTCAAGCGCTTTCCTAAAAAATGGATGGGATGACGATGAGGAAATTGGTTACGATTTCGCATATTATCAAATCGGCAGCGATGATCATCTGTTACCTAAACAAATGTCTTTCAACTGGAGAAATTATCGTGGAGCATGGATGTCACCTGTCAAGGTTTTTTCACTTGATTTTAATTTAAATATTTTAATCTTAAAACTGAAGCACGTTTTGACTATTTACAGATCCAAGCATCTTTGTCAAGTATGAAACAATTCTTAAGGTTTATTGGCGGTCAAATATATCAAGAAACCCGTTCAGGTAATGGAAAAAGTAGACAGCAATGGGAATCTTTAATACACGAATTTGGAAAACCAATTATTCAACAATTAGAAGGAAACTTCCACTTAGATCTGTTTGGTCACGAAAGACTATTTGTGTTTGATGAAGAAACTTTACAAAATTGGTCGAAATTGATAAACGAGACTTTAAATAATCAGTATCATGGATTTGCATACAACTATACAAAAATTTTAACCAGTGAAGATATGGTAATAATGTTCCCATTGGCAATGGGAATGCCTTCATATATTAGATATACTACGCCAACTGTAGTTAATGTTGTAGGTGATGTTAGCTACAACAAAGATGTAATAGTTGGAGATGATGTTTCAAAAATGTTTTATATAAATTACATGCTTAAATCAAATATAGAATTTGTTATCGCTCGCAATATTGAAGGGAAAATTGGCTTCGTGAATACAATATCTAAAGAAAAACAACATATTACTTCCGGAGTGATAGTAAAGAAACAATTTATTGTTCCAATAAAAATCGACGGTAATTTAACAACATATGAAGGAGACTTTTTCACATTGATAAATATAGAACATAATGGAAATAAAAAAAGTATGAATATAATTCAACATAGTGTGAATCCATTTACGTCGATTGTTAAAAAAAGTGATCCACGACCAATCCTACAACAGGATAATACTTTTGTTGTTAAACGAGATATTCCTAAATACACACATGTTCATATGTATGGCAACGACACAGGATTAGTTTTTAAATCAGAAACTATATCCGATGAACACGAAAATCCATATAATTATTGGTTGCCAATTAGGGATAATATCATAGATATGTTAAACATGATGGAAAGGAAACAACTAAATTATTATAACTATATTTTACAATACAATCCTGCTAAATCCTTGACAAATACAATTAATTTAGAATTCGCATGTAAGTTAAATAAAAATCAATATATATGAAATTCGATATATAATAATAAAAACTATTATATTATTTTAGATTCAACACAACTGACATATCTTTCTTTAAAAGAAATATTTGATAGGGATATTAAAAGTGCTTCATTTAATTCACAAGTTCATTTGGAAAGTGCAAAAATTAGAAGTAAACGGCAACCGAGAATAGTTGGTGATGATTCATATTTTAGAGAAGTTATTTTGTTGGTTAAATTCCAAGGTGAAAAGCAAGCTAAATATGGTGCATCTGTCAATTTTTACGCTTTTCCAATCACAGATGGCAGCTATACACTAACAATTGGTCAAATGACAAAAAATATTCATAACAGTAGAAGCTCTTTTAGTTCAGAATATGTCATGAATAAATATATGGAACCCATTATGTCTTTCGACGACGCTTTAAATGAAAAGAAATTTCCTAGAATTATTGGTGATATTTTTTATGAAGAGGACAATATTGTTCATTTAAAAATGGAATTAGTAATTAATATGACACGATCGGAAAATCGACTTGAATATGTAAAGAATCATCCAGTATCAAATCAGTGCAAAGAACAAATAGGCAAATATGAGGCTTATATGATGCCAGCGTGCAGAGATGCAATAGCTATGGCACGTTCAGTCGACCATATAAATATGACAATATTCGACATTAAAATGTCTAATTATGGAAAACAATTAATACATAATTTATATGACATTATAAGACAAAAATATTTCAAGTATGTTCAAGAAGATTATATTTACTATAAAGGGGATCAAAATCAAACCACGATTTCGATCGATTTATATCCTAATTTAAGGACAACTAATGTCACCATAAATTCATTAAACGCTCAAATGAATTATACAAATGTACCGATCACCAATTCTATCATAAAAGCCTTATTAAATAGACGACCTGATGTATCTCCAACTAGACGTGTGTTACAAGAATATTTCGGTCCACAATATTATCGTAAGTATAAAAAAAACAATAATGTGAAAGTTAAATATTTTTGAATAAATACTGACAGCATTTTTTTCCTTTTGTTATAGCGACTTGTAATATAAACATGAATAATATATCGACATTTGCCAATGTCACATATAATTATAGAATGAAAGAATGTAATCATATTGTTGCTTCGAACGTATTGAATAATCTGAATTATGCATTAAACGGAAACGATTCCTTAGATAGTGAATTTATTGTTCAAATTCGTACAAAACAGAATAATGATAATAATTATCAAATTACTACAATTGATTACAGGTAATTATATATATAAACATTTTTTATTGTTAAATTATATCATATATATAAAATACTAGTTCCGCCGCCGCGCGCCGCCGTTAGTCACACTTTTATCGTGTTTATAAAATATTACGCTCGAATGCTCCTTTATTTGTACGATTTAATATTAAATGATCTTTACAATTAAAAATATACATCATCGTAATATCGAAGTTCAATTTATTATTATATGTTTTCCTGTAAAATATTTCAGCATTTACGATTCAATTTTGCTTCGATTTCCTTCAATTTTGAAAGAAATAGCCGTATCGCTTTTGTAGCTGTGACACGGCTATAAACGCGAATACGACTATACTTTTTGTAACTCTAATTTTAAACATTTTTATAAGTGTATGACGCCATGATCGTTAAATGTGTTGTTATGACAATTAGACAAACGCCAACATATAGGAGGGGGTTGTGTCGCATTTCTCCGCGCGCTCTTTAATTTGCCTTTATATTATTTCTTGTCTATAAAAGATCGTTTTAAGAATTACCAGTATTATGAAATTGTTTTTATATATCAAATTAGATGCACATTCGATTTTCTTTTTGATAAAGATATATATTTTTATTGAGAAATTATTATTATTATTCATATATAATTACTATTACCGATTTTTTTTGATTGCATATATTTTTTTAACCATACCAAAAAAAGATTTAATGTATTTGTTTATAAAACATAATATTTTGTTTTATATATGAATACTAAATATGCCTAAATCGTTAGATGAGTTATTAATTTTTGTTACTTTTGATCATTGTTATGTAACTTTTATAATATTTGCAATTTAATTGTATTAAACTATATATATATATATATATATATATATATATATATATATATATATATATATATATATAACAAAAAATATATGTACTTCTAATAACCAAAAGTATACGGTAGACCCATATGCGAATCCACACAAGAGTTAACTTGTATATTATAATATAAATATATTGTTATTTTCTTTACAGAACAAGAAAAGGTAATTCTGTCAACATAGTAATGGAAGGAATACAAAATATAATTATCAATGGAAAGATTGAGAAAATCAACATAAACGAATTTTATTTCGACATTCGCAAGGATGAAATAGTGTTCAAAATATTTAATATTGAAAATAAATATTATATTATAAGTTTTGAAAATACCAAATTACATATGGTAACGAATGGAAAATCATTCTCTATTTACCCATCGGTAGAATTTTACGGTTCCACTATGGGTTTATGTGGAACGATGAAAGGAGAAGCGAGTCATGATTTGGTTACTCCTCAAAATTGCTACGTTCAAAGTCATGAACATTATGCAGCATTATGGGCCCAGACTAAAGCTAATTGTGATTCAGAAACGGTGGAACTTCAACAACGAGCTCGTAAAACCACATGTGTTTCTAGGCAATGGTTACCACCACATATATCAAATTCTTTCTCAAGAACACTTGACCCATATAATAACTAACAAAACAAAAAAAAAATGAAAACTGTCCATTGAAACTGCAATATATTTATTATTTTAATATTTATTGTTAAAATATAATTATAATTCATTAAGCTATTCAATAGCAAATCTATATTTACATTTCATTTCATGTAACCAAAATAAAACTAAAAAAGCTATTTTTAAAAATATTTTCATATTCAATTAAATATCAAGTAGTTTTAGAATAAAAAGTATTAAAAATGATACACTTTAAGTCAAATGTTAATGTAAATTGGGTATTTATATATTAATAAAAAAAACGTATCTAAAATAATATATTATGTATTTAAACGTATCTAAAATAATATAATAATAAATAATATACTATGCTTATAATCATAAATAAATATAAATATAAAAAAATGCACGAGTTTCTCTTCTTAAGTATTCAATAATATCTAATTTTAGTTATGCGATTAGTTATTTGAATTTCAAAAACAAAACTTAAATCTAAAAAATTAAAATTAAAATATTTATAGAATATAACTAAACAAGTCTGAAACCCATTGGAAGTGAATCCATCTATTGTTGGAATGGAGAAGTCTTAAAATTATATTTTTGAACAATAAAATCTGAAAAAAATCGTTTATAGATCAAATGGTATATAGAAGAAATTTATGATTTTTAATAATTGCTTTTATTCTATATAAAATCATCATGATAATTAATTTTATTAATAAGATTCTTAGGTATAATCATTATTCGTATAATACATGAGTATGAAGAATCTCCTGTCGCTTGAAATTCATCACGTATATAATTTTATCATGAGGAATATTTTATTTTAAATACATTTTCGATTATGTTGTTCGCTGAAAAATACTTAATACGGAACAAAACTGATTATATATCAAAAATAATTTAGGTTAAGTATTGAAGTAAAAAAAATAAAGTAATATAAAATGTTAAAAAAAATATTTTAATTTTAATATTAGTATAATTTGAAAAACTAAATTGATTACCTAAATTTTATTTAATATTGCACAATATGTTTTTATTACATAAAATTAGAATTAAAAAAATCTTAATATATATGTATATATAAATATACGAACATAGATTAAAAATAAAAATGATAAACTATCAAAATAATTGGCCCACAAAATGCGTTACTTATATAAGAACATTTTACAAAACATGATAAAAAAAAAATGATAATTCTAACGACAAAGTCATGGTGATGGTCATCATAATTAATAAAAAATAAATTAATTAAATTAAAAATGTTCAGATAATTTAGATTACCCAATACTATGCAAAAACGTTTCAAGTGGTTAAAAATTGATTTAAAAGCAAAGTATACTAAAAATAAAAATTGTATTAAATAATGACATATAATTAATTAGAAATATATATATATATATATATATATATATATAACTTCTCATACCATGAGAAGTGAATAAAATTATAAACGAATAATTTACAATTATGTCAATTCTATTTTATTAAAAAAAAAATAACGAAATAGTTAAATTGTTTTATAATTAACATTCAACAAATTACAGACAAAATAATAACCAGAAGATAAGAGTTTTTTGACATCGTTTTTAAAACAAATAAATGAAATTATACATATAAATCTTAATTTGAAGACAAGAAAATATATAAATGCTAATGAGAAATTTATATATAAAAATTATTACGTTACAATTTATTAACGAGATTCAAATGATTGAATCGTTTGAGCCTTTTCAAAACTTTCAAAAGTCTGATCAATTTATTTCATTTAATTACTGTATTATTTAAATATTTTTTTTATTACTTTATTTAATATAATTTCACAATATGATTTAAAAAATAATAATATGGATTCTTTGCAAATTTCTATATTAAAAATATTAATTTATAAAGGGAGTGTTTTATGAATAATTGAATGTTTTTGATTAACAATTATATACATATATATATATATATATATATATATATATATATATATATATATATATATATATATATATATATATATATATATATTTGGTGTGATTATTTTACAAATAAGAAATAATGATACGAACTATGATGGACGCGATAATGACATTTAATGCTATAAGAAAATTATAGATTAAGGGAGCAACAGTTATCAACAGTGAAACATAATGTGATTTTGACCTCGACTTTTTCAAAAAACGATAACCGGTACATCTCGACCACAAAAATCACTATCGTCGCCCGCCTTAAAAACGAATTCGACACATGGTCTAATGCGAAATATTTGCGACCATGCATGTCGAACGGTCAGAGTTGTCAACTGTTTTTTTTTCTCTCCTCCTATCTACACAATAATAAATTTTATAGACACTAAAAAAAAAAACACTATTTTTTTTTAAATTGCATAAATTCACAGTGTTAACATTCGTATAATATATTTTTGTATATATAATATATTTCTCTTTTATTCCATTAAAAAAGGGATATTTTTATATGAAATTTGTGATTAAGAAATATATTATACTTAAAAAAAAAAATTCTAATTTATAATCCTCAACATGTACACATATTAAATGTCTAAATCAACAATTTAATCACATATTTTTTATTTTTCAATTTTTAAATTTATCATTTAAAGTTCGTTGACTTAAATAATAATTAATATTATGTAACTGTTGATAGTACATTATTTAAGATTTATAAGAAATCATTAAAAAATTGTTATTCGGAAAATTACTTGAATATAAAAAAAGATATATATTAGAATAAATTTACGCATCTTCTATCTATCGTATAAACAAATTGATAAATATAAGAAAGTTAATTATAAAATTTAATTGCAACGATATTATTAAATAATGCTTTCCTAGTAGTAATTATAGAGTTTTTATCATTTTTCAATTGCGAAATCAAGTGCGTATTTACGTGTGCAAAATAATAAATATATACATAAATTTCTCGTAAATTCACATTTACTCTATGATAAATATCAACATAAACACTATAGATAGTATTCAATCACGGATGTAGAAATTGAAATCGCATTTATTTATATTATTACTGTAGACGAAGCACAAATAAAATATAATCTCGGTTTTTTTTTTTTGTTTCTAAAATATTATTATTAAAAACAATAAGTCGCGTATTTACTATATATATCAAGCAATAATAACTGCTTGAAAACAATTCTTAGAATATTGAAAAAAAATCTTCGTAGTATATAAAATGAATGCATTATTTATTGAAAATAACATATATTTTTCAACTTTGTAAAAAATAATATATTTTTTATATTAATATAATTTTAATTTTGAAAAAAGGAAACACTGAATAAATCTCATTATCTCTTAAAAAAAGGAATCCAAAATAATAATTATACTTTTTTTATATTTTGTCCTTTTACAATTTCATATGTCTTAAGTATTTTTTCATATAATTAAAGAGATATTGTTTTGATTAATATACGATAATTTAAGGTAATAATATTTTATATCTGTCCAGAAGTTATATAGGTCATTTTTTAATATAGAAAAAAAAATATTTAAAATTAAATTCTGATTGTTATCATAAAATTTCATTTTTGCTAAATCTACCTCCATAAAAAAACATTGAAAAATTTCACTCGTGCATTCAATAAACTAAGGAAAAACACTATATTATAATGATTTATGTATATATATATATAGATAAAATTAATCTGAAATAAATAATTCTAACTACCATTATTGAATACCTTTTATAATAATTTCAGTAGCAATATTATTATATTATAAATTTATCATACACGCATATGCGTTTGACCCCAATGTCTCTCATTATGCCAGAACTGATATATTAATTTCCAATATAAAACTATGCAAATGATACTTCATATTTTAAAAGATTAAATATTGTAGCTCTATATTGATATTATTAATAATGTATATCATTTTATTCTTAAAGTGACGTTTAAAATAGTTACAATGATACTCTTTATATGAATAATATTTTTGTCTCATAAATAAATATATATATATATATATATATATATATATATATATATATATATATATATATATATATATATATATATATATATATATAATTTCTCACTAGAAAGAATAAAAGAAATTAAAGAAAATGAGACATTTGTATAAATATATTATAAAATGCTGCATTTTTTTCATGCAATAGTATAGTAACTGCATGTTATTATTATTATTATCATAATACCTTTAGATGTTACACAAAATATAATTGTTTTAATTGAAAACGAAACTTCACATGTTTATTTAAATATAATGCATATCTCATACGAATAAATATTTGAAAAGTGTGATTTTTTTGGTCAAAGGTGACGTACAAGTGATAAATGATCATCGTTGGCGGTAAACAATAAAAATGATAATATTTCTCTATATTGTTACAAGTGACAATCGTTCGGTTTTTTTTTTATTATTATTAAATCATGCGGTAAAAATATTAATTTAACGACCCCTAAAAATTGTCAGAAGAATATAAAGAAAATAATAAAATTGATATAAATAAATTATAATTTACCATTTATAATATTCTATAATCTTTACACATTTCAGTAATCCTTTTTGTGATTGATTTCCTTAATAAAAGTATATTTTGAAGGCCGAAAATGAGAATTGGTCAATTTTATAAAAAGGACAAAAAAAAGATGTATTTCATTTAATTAACCAAAATCAAAACTTAATTATAAAAAAAATAATTTTATTATTAAATATGTATAAAAAAAATAGAAAAATTCATATATATTTTAAAATCATATAAATGATACGAATACAGTTTATATAGTGCATTTTATAAAATAATTATAATTCGAATGCAGTCTAAAATCGTATAATCACATTAAAATTCATATAATTATAGAAATGTTTTTATATATATTTATAAAATATAAATAATTATAAAATTTCAAACGACAATTCTTAAATATTTTGTGATCATTAAAGGATTGATATATAAAATAGTGAATGTATTTAGAAAAAAAAATACATATATAATTTATGATATGATAACTTTGTTTTATTACACATTTGTTAACATCAATTGCATTACTCAATTATTGTAATATTCAAAATTATTTACATTAAATTAATAATATATTATTATCTATTTGGTAAAACATATAACTGAATTTATGACACGAGTTACTAGACATTTATATTTATTTATTTTTATTTTTGTTGTTGCAATGAACAAATATGGAATGATTAAGCTCTATAATTATTTTTTTCTTATTCTAATTCTAAAAATAATTCGATAAGACTTTTAGTGTCATTGAAACTTTTGTATTTATTATTCTTATACTTCTTTATTGATAATGTTTTCTAAAAAATAGTATTCGAAAAGCTACTTCATATTTTATGAAAACTTCACAGTTTACTCTATACATATTTTTATTTAATAAATTTTATAAAAGTATCTATAATAATATTGAATTAGAAAAATAGATTTGAAAATAATTTTGTTGTATTAATAAACATCTTGGAATGGTCTAGAAAAACAACACATTTTAAGGTTTTACTTCAATGGTTTATCGCTAAATTGCCAGATGTTGGGTTTATAAATATTTTACCCCAAAGATTTTTGAACCTAAAAAAGGGACAAGAAGAAATTAATATTTATATATATTTAACATTATTTTTTCAATCATCATTATCATTTTTGCCATAGATTTTAAATTGAAATACCTCAACAATTTAATAATAACATTTCGATAAAAAAAATGTTGAAACTTTTCAAAATATATAATTCAAATGATTTCTAAAGAGTATAGTTATCTTCCTTATTATTAAACATTGAATAACGCTGAAATAATTCATAATAAAAGTATTTAGCTAATTACACTAAAATTTACATTTTTTTTATAGAAAGATTATAAGAGGTTATCTTGGAAAGAAATATAAATATCACCTAATTTAATTAAATAAATGGAAAAGAAAGACAAATATATAACATTCTTGTTGTCTTGTTCACAGAAAAATAATTTATATTATTAGAAAAATATAAAAATTACAATAATATTGAGTACATCTTGAATTTGTTCATTAATTATAGTGTTGTATTATTTTTATATTATAAATTTTAACCTAAGTAAAAGAAATTGGTTTAATTAAAATACATTTTTTTTAAAGTTTTATGACCTGAATCAATTATAAGAATAAAAATTATATTATATCTTATAAAGAAATAAAGCAATATAATTCCACTATTAAATATTTATAGTGTATTATATTATCAATTCAAATATTTTACTTATTCTGAGCTGTACAAAAATTTATATTATCAATAAATAAATTATCTCTCATTAATTAAAATTATGAGTTAATTTATATAATTATTAATAATAACTTTATTATAAAAAATTAATATAAGTATTTAACAAGAAAAAAATTATTTCATTAAATATATATCAATTTTTTTCTCGATATATTTATATATTTTCTGATTGTAAAAAATGTGATCGATGTTCAGAGCATTTTATTTAATGATTATTGTTTTTTCCAGAAGTTCTCAAGTGTATAATAATGTAAAATAAGAATTTAATAACATCAGAACAAGCTCTCTGATATATTTTATAAATTGTTTAAAAATATCTGTATATATATATCGACAATGTTTATCTTATTAATTAATAATATTCTTTTAATAAAATTTATTTTTAATTAATGCATGTTTTCTAAGTTTAAAAATAATAACTTATTCTATTTTAATATATCAATATTTTGATATGTCTCTCATATTTTTATCTTATAATGTGTCTTTTAGCAATAAAAAATACTTTATTTAATATATTTAAAAGCGATATTAAATATATCAACAGTAAAATAATATATACATATATATATATATATATATATATATATATATATATATATATATATATATATATATACATATATATATATATATATATATATATATATATATACACACACACACACACACATATATATATATACACACACACACACATATATATATATATATATATATATATACACATCACATAATTATATATATAAAATATTCAACATAATATATTCAATATTAATTATTTTGTAATATTAAATTAACTAAAAGTTTGTTGACATTTTACAATCCTACATCGACATAAAAATAATGCAGAAAAGAAGATTTTCTTCCAGATCTGTTTTGTTTACTTTTTTTTTCTGCCATAGTGTAAACAATATGAACGGTGTCATAAATAAAAGCGTAGCAGCAAAAAATTTTGTCCCTTAAATAATGAGTAAATATAACAAAAAGCGACCCTTATCATTTTTGCCTCTTCTAATGACAGTGCAACTTGTATGAACAAAATGTATCACGAATGGTCAACAGATGTTCTTTTGTATTGAATTTTCTCTTAAACACTGAGATAAATATTTCTGATTTTTTTTTTTTTTACCTAAATTCCATTATTCCGATGTAAACATGTTCAAATTCAAGTTAAATACAATATTTTTTTCGCATTATTTAATAAATATTTTAACAGTTACGATCGGTATAATGTATTAATATGATTATGTAACAATTTATGTTTGTATTATATCAAATTGATCCAGAATATTTTTTATTTAAACTATGACGATGACTATTGATATATTTAATACTATAAAAAAAACGACTTCTTATAAAAAAAAAGTATTTACATATATATTTATATACAAAAATTAAATTACAAAATAATAAAAAAATATATATATAATTCAAGAAATAATAGTTTGTATTATAAATTTTACATTATTATTATTTTTTTGAATAAAATAAATTTTGATTATATAAAACTTATTGTTCATTATTTTAGGTTCATTTTCATACTATTAACACTTGATTTCCTATATTTTTGTCAGGATTCAAATGTAAACAATGTAAATCAGAGATGAAACAAAAACTTATATAATCAAAATATCATAACCAAGATAAAATTTAAATATTTTTTAAACTGAAATCAATATAAAATTAATATATTGATTATCTTCGAAATGTCATAGAAGAGTCCTTACAGTCACATTGTACAAAGAATATATATAAAACAAAGAAGATGAAGTTCAAGATATGACAGATTTAACTTTGTCTCAATAATAATGAAGATAACTGAAAAAATTAGCATAATAAATATCAAGGTTATTATTTTCAGCACTAAGATATTATGTTAATTGAAGAAACATAACAGAAGAATTATTGTTTTATTTAGTGATATTAAAAACTAATCTAAAAATCATTTTATATATTATTTTATAAAATAAATGTACGTAGACGATGTGGAGATAAATAAAAAAATAATTTATTATTATAAAAGATATTATATTAGACAAAATTTTAATTTTAATTTAAAAAAAAAATTATATATGCGTAAATTGACAACCACTGTATGAAATTGTAAAAGTGCGGGTCCTGAGCCCCACCAGATCCGTTTCGTCGTACATATATAAAGGTGCGTGTGAGGTCCCGCGGACCATTTAACATTCGGGAGGATCGCACGAGTGGCGTTCCGGTCCCTGTAAGTGGCATCGAAGACCACCACCTTTACACGTTCAGCGCTTCAGGTCACCGGCCGCCATATACAAAGATGGCCGCCGTCGGCCATCTTGCGCGCATTTTCTTCCTTTTCTTTTTACTTGGATTCGTCAAAGCAGGTATGTGAAATTAATTTTTAAATATTAAATACGAATAAATTTTTATATATAAAAAAAATATCACTAAATACTATACTAATATACTATTTAATTTAGTTTTTATATAGTTTGAATTAGATTCCTTTTTAATTATATTGTATTTTTTTTTTATATTTAAATTATGATAAATCACAGTATGAACAATAATTATTATAAAAAATAATTTAGTTCATCTATATTTTATATTATATTTTTAACTATTATTTTTTTACTATATAAAAAATAATATATTATTATATAAAAATATTATATTAAAAATTACCATTTAATTAAAAAAAAAATAATACTATTTGATAATGCATAAAACTGAAAATTAATCGTTTAAATCACATTTAGTATAGCTTAAATTTTCTTCAAGTGCATAAATATGATAAAGTATGTTTCTTTGTAATATTATACTGGACATTAGTACGTCGTCAATTGATGCACTTTTACGGTTAACCACTTGATTGTTAATCCTCGTTCCCCAACAACAAATTACTATTAACTTCCCGTGTTATCATAAACACCAGCCTGTGAATTGATGTCAACAATATTATAAATACAAAATGTATTTTAGGATAGACTCGATTCCTGTGCTTTTTGAGTTCTAAGAAAAAAAATTATACAAATTCTTTCATTGCATTAAAAACTAATTTTATCCACAAATAACTTAAGATTTTTTTCTGTTATAAAATACTTCTACGATACTTACCATAAATAGTTGATTAGTTTTTAATTTAATAAAAAGGTACATTATTATTTATATTTTTAAATTATTTATATTTTTGAAACAATCATAACATAAATTTATTTAGAATTATTTTTAGTCATACAAATTAAAATATATAAAACAAAACTATCTTGTTATATTATTGGTCTAAATATTGTCTAATTAATTTTATATCAACACAATTTAATACACACGTAAAAAAATCACAAGTAAATTTATATTGATAATAAATATAATTTTGAATCATATTGATATAATTTTCCATAAAAATCGTATTTTATATTTTAGCTATAGAATTAAAAATTAAAACTAATTTTAATCGTAAAAACAACGTTTTTCCTTGGACATGAATATTAAGAGACTCAAAAGCTATATTCGTTTAGCTTTCATTCGAATACATTAAATTCAATCAGATATAATCCCTGCACCTCTTCGTTTCAATTGAACAATTCATAAATCGTCACAAACAATTGACCAATTTTTTCATTACTCAATCTTTTTTTTAATCCTTATTTCGTTCATAAACAAATAAATACACAACGCATCCATAATAACAGAATGATCTAGAATAAAATCAATATTTTCGTATTGTAATATTTAAATTTGTAAAGATTCAATATAAGTACAATATGATTTTTTATTTTCATTCTTTTTTAGCTGAATTTAATTATATAATAAGAAAAAGATAATATTTTTAATCTAAATCTATAATTCGATCAGCTAATTTAAAATCTATAATTTTATTATATACATAACATCTTTACTATTTAAGCTCACTTTTTAATTAATCAAATACCTGATTCTTTTGCCATTCTTAAAAATCATATTTGATATTTAGATTTAAAGATTAGCAACTTTTTATCATCCCTTGTATTATAAAATCATAATTTTTAGACATTTCTAATTAAAATTTTCACATAAATTTAGATTTAATGTCTATTTTAGAGACTTAAGCATAGATTATTCATTATCCCATTTATGCATTCTTAACTTTATTTATTTATTAATAATTAAATTTACATTTTTAAACATTCTATCTTGAACCGCTTTTTATTCAGTTTCTTGACATTGACTTTTACGTTCAAAGAAATTAGTTGATAGCGATAATTTTTTATTGAAAGGCTTTGTTGCCAAGAATCCATGTAATATAACGTTACTATGGTGTATTTTTAAATGATTCTTATCAGGACATAGTTGACCTTAGGTGTGATATAGTATATAGAAGTCAATATATGTTTTTATTCTAAAATAAATGAGATAAACTAATCACGACAAATGCAAATAATATACTTTAATTATTCATTATTTAAAATTGTTCATATTGTAATTAGATAACATTTATTAAGAGATAATTGTATTAAGTAAAATTCTTTCATTATTATATCGTTATTATATTTTATTTCAGATAAATGCAGTGCCGGTTGTCATGGAAGTAAGTTCCAAATATTTTATATATTATAAATAATATACATAATATAAATTATTTTATTCAAATTAAAATACTATTTTTGTTTATTGCAGTCAGTCAACCGACAGGCGGATACTTATTAGGCACCGGTTATACATATGCAGTCGAAGGTGTAGCAAAAGTTTCATTATCAGGTGCTGATCGTCAAGAGACCAATGTCAAATTAATAGCTGAGGTGGTGGTGTCGGGTCTTGGAAACTGTGCTAATTTAATGAAGGTTAACAGTTTGCAAATCGTTGGACCTGATGGCACTGTACGTGTATATATTATGCTCATTAATAATGTGTATAATTTGTCTTATTTAATTTTTTACGAAAAAAATTAATTATAATATGAATTTTTAGAAATATCAAACGCCACGCTTTATCGAGAAACCTGTTCGGTTTACTCTACAAGATGGTGTACTCGGATCTGATATTTGCTCCGAACAGGATGATACAAGACCATCACTCAATATCAAGAGAGCAATTTTGTCCTTGTTGCAAACAGCTTATAAATTTAACACCGAGGTATAAATTATAACAGATAACGATTTATGATAATTTATATTAATTTTTAACATATTGAGTGTCCTTTATAGGTTGATGTGTTTGGTGTTTGTCCAACTTCTTTCAAAACCCGAAAAGAAGGCAGCAACATTGTAGTTAACAAAATCAGAGATCTCAACTCGTGCGCTTACAGAGAACAAGGAAAATACGACCTGATCTC